>WPAB01000242.1:0-44934 GCA_010134655.1 Fragaria nilgerrensis
AAATATGAGTACCCCATCGGTTTAAGAGGTTGGTATATGGCGCAGTATAGCAAATGAAATCACACATCACACCTACATGTTTAATCATAAAATTAGTTATATATACAAAGGATTCGGAACTTGTCATGGTCACAAAACTTCGTGAATATAATTAGGTATACAAACTAAGTCGCAATTTGAATCACTTAATTAGTAGAGAAACCGAAAACGAAAAGGTAAGCCTAGCAATACTGCATGCACTTCTAATATGGTGTCTTAAAGTTCAAGAGACAGAATTAATTTAACATATTGTCTACTAATCTACTATACTAAGCCTAAATTAGTTGACTAATGTGAAAATTAGCAGTCATCTAGACATATCAATGAAATAATGGGAATAAAATTAAGAATGGATTGGAGAAAATGCAAGGACTGATATAGGAAGCGAGCTTTTTCCACAATTCAGATATATACTAAGAAATGATTACTTCATCTGATCATATAGAAGATTTAGAAGATATGTTAAACAAATATTTTGACTTCCTGGTCAATAATAAATCAGCTGCCACGTACTAGCTAAGTTTGGAGATCAAGGGAAGCCTTACGATTATTCCAAGAAGTTGGTGATATAAATATAAATATATATATATATATATATATATATATATATATATAATTTTTATGATCCGAAGCATGTAAATTAATGGTCTAAATGTTTCAATCATATATATGTTATTGTCACGGTTTAGAAAAATGAGCGCTGAGACGATACATACTTATGCAGTTCAGTCAGACTTGGGTTTGTTAATTTGACTTGATTCCAAGGCTGGCCATGCCATTAGATTTGGTGAGTGGCTATATATGATCATCTCATCCATAGATTTGTACGAACCCGACTTTGGTGACAAGGGTTTGTTACTTTAAAATGACCACAAGCAATGAACATAACATGTGTCTATTTTAAAAAACTTGACTGTAAAAGACAAAACAGAAGATTTTTAGGTATTTAGCATATTTTTATAATTATTGTTGACACTTATCTATCTCAAATTGGTCTTTGTCACTCATAAATTACCATAGGTAGTCACTGAGTTATTTCCGATTTGTATAGCTTGACTGAGACAGCTGGGATTGACTATAGAAGGAAGAAGCAATAAGCATCAAAGACTAAGAGTGACAGTTCAGATAGCTAGGATGGGGTGACGGTTATACTGTGTCCCCATTCACTGCCACAATTTTTGCATTTACAGCCCTCGACACCAAACCAGAAAGCAGTAAAAACTAGTTGTTTGCTTAGCTATGGTGGACGAGGAGGTGAAGGAGGAGTCTTGCTCCGTCAAAATAACCAACCAACACGACTACCATCAAGAGTAGTTGTATCACTACTACTCTTCGATCTTCATCTCATCATCTAAACTGCAGCAAAGGCAACTAGTGCTGGTGCGCGCCGCAGCCGCCGACATATGTAGTGTTGGAATTGGAGCTGGGAGAGATCAAGGACAAGTACATGAAGTGGAACTGGAAGGGGCAGTACGCCCATCAATTACGTCGTTTCACATCACATCCAGAGACGCAAATCCGAATCCAAATACTCCTCCTGTTCTTCTTGTTCATGGCTTCGGCGCCTCCATTCTTCACTGGCGCAGGTTTGTCTTTGATCCTAATCCTATTCAGATCGATGAATTGCATCCACAACTACTGCATTGCATACTAGCCACTTATCCCCTTATCTACTTGTACTGTTACTTTAACTTTCATCTCATATATTATTGCTTAGGAAAGTGTTGATTTATCTTTTGCTTAATTTGTTCATCGGATTACAATATGTTACGTATTATCGAATAAATTGAACACAGAAAAATCTGAATAGATGATTTATTACGTACGTATTGATCATGTTTTATTTTGGTGATCGAATGAATAATGTCTGTGCATGAGTAATTTGGTGGTGAATAATATATATACTCGCATGAAATTCACACAGAAATATTAAGACATTGGCGAAGAATTATACCGTTTATGCTATTGACCTGATCGGATTTGGTGCCTTCAGATAAGCCGACAGGCTTTTCATACACCATGGAGAAATGGGCTGAGGTATGTACATGCTGGTATTGCTTGATTAGCTTCCACAGTATATAAGTCTTTGAAGTAGAAATTTTTTACCATGTTTCGGAGTATGACATCTTTGGACATTTAAGATTAATCTTACCCGGATAAAGTTTCATTGCATTGCAAACAGTAATCTTGGATTTCTTGGATGAAGTTGTTCAGAAGCCTACTGTTTTGATAGGCAACTCTGTGGGAAGCCTTGCATGTGTAATTTCTGCCTCAGGTGCAGCTTATTCAAGCCTTAATTAGTTGATTAATTACAAACAGCTTAATTATCTGCTTACACTAATTAGTTACTTCTGCATGTTTTGGTGCAACGTTCTAGAATCTAAGCAAGGACTGGTGCGAGGTCTAGTGCTTTTAAATTGCTCTGGTGGGATAACAAGGCCATTGTTGATGATTGGAGGATCAAGCTGCTCTTCCCTTTGCTCTTGCTAATCGACTTCTTGTTGCAGCAACGACCTATTGCTTCCTTCATCTTTGAACGTGTTAGACAGAGGTACAGTACGTAAAAGCTCTCAAGTATGGTAAAAACTTTTTGCATAGTTATGATCTAATCTGTCGAATGCTTGGTGCAGAGAAAGTTTAAGAAATATCTATCGTCGGTATATGCTAACAAAGAATCCGTGGATGACGAATTAGTTGAGGTATTGTCATGTTGTGAAATCATATAGAAGGAAAGAATGGTAGATTTTGGTCACTAATGAGAAGTTTTGATGCTTTATATGGTCACTATTTTTGTAGATCATCATGGAACCAACAAATGATCCGGGTGCATTGGATGCCTTTGTCTCAATCGTCACAGGCCCACCGGGACCCAACCCGGTTCAGTTGATACCAGGCCTCTCCCTACCCATTCTAGTCTTATGGGGCGATGAAGACCCGTTCACTCCTCTTGATGGGCCTGTTGGGAAATACTTCTCTTCCTTGCCTTCTCAGCAATCCAATGTGAGCCTCTCCGTTTTGCAAGGAGTTGGGCATTGCCCCCACGATGACAGGCCCAAGTTGGTACACGACAAACTTCTTCCCTGGTTTGCTAATCTTTCTCTACCTAATTCTCATAATAATCCGGTTGTATGATTGCGACTCTGCTCTATCACCAAACATATATATACAAGGAGAAACATCTTCCTCATACGATTATTGTATCATTAAGGTAATGGTAAACTAATGGTAATATTTGTAGAAGAACATTTCTAGCTGATGTCTTGAGCTTGTTGGAGGAATATTTTTTAGACACAAGTTCATCATACCAATCAGAGTGCACATCAGCACCCTAGGATTGTCCAGTTCCAAAAACAAGTGTTGTTGAAGAGAACAAGATCAAGTTGTGGCTTAGTTGAGCAACGCATCTTTCTAATATCCGAAGCAGAGAGTCACCAATCGTTTTTATTTACGTGAACTCGTCATTCTATTTCTGAATCAATTTAAAAATATGCAGTCAAATATTACTATGACATTATACTACTACATATATACATAATTACATATACCATTTACTTCTGTCAATTAATACACAATATATCATGTGCAACTAGCTAAGAAATCATATGGATCAGTTACTAAATTGGGCAATCTAATTGGGAGTACCTCTTTGTCTCTAAGGATGCTCAATAGCTAATTCAATCTCTCTGGTTGATTGACCATTAGTGGGACTGGGACTCAAATCACCATGCTCAGGAGAAGGAGGTATTGTCTGCTGATCTGCAAACACATTGTGCGCTTCAGTGTGGTTTGAAAAGCATGATGGACTCTGCGGGTAGTTATGGTGAAATTTCATTCCACTCTTCTTAAAGGTATGGCTGCTGAGGTCTTTCTGGTCATAAATTCTTAACATGACAAGAACTTTTCTCCTCAAATGAAGATTCTGAATCCAAGCGAATGTGCTTGTGTTCATACAAGAACATGGCAAGAAATATGATGAGAGCCAATGATGAAGCGACGCCGGCAATGAGGAAGAGGCCCCAAAAACTCTCGAGGCTAAGACTGTGGCGAGACGTTGTTCGTTGTGTCTTGACATTCTTTTCTTTTGAACCACCTATCCTCAATCTTTTGCATTTCACCACCCCTCATTCACATTTAAGATTGCCCTTGAAACATCGCGAGCAAGAGGTGAGTCTTTTGGGAAGATCTGTCAAGTTCAAAGTTACAACAATTTCGTCAGAAAGAGATCAACTCTAAACCCTAAACCCTAAACATGTAACTCAGAAGAGATCTAAGAAAATAAGTAAATCACTTACAAAGGCAAAACCATCAGCTTTGAACGTTGGCTCAACCATGGTGTATTTCGAGCAGTAAGTTGCAAGAAACAATTTCATATAGGGGATCTCATCGAATGCAGCCGCTATCCCATTATTTGCAGTCCCGTTACGAAAAAGTTCGTTCAATTGTTCAGCAGTATCATAGGTCCTCAGATTTTATCCTGAAACCCTAGCTGTTTCAAAATCCCAAAAACAAAAGAACCTGATTGGTAGCCAACATTCTCTCTATTCTTCAGAAGCCAGTTTACGTCAGTAACAGTTGGTTGGAGTTTTGAACTGTTAAGAGTGATGTTAAACTGGCGGTGTAACTTTGAGTCAAAATGAGGACGACGAAACACCATATGATCACTACAAACCTAGCCAAGTTGCTCACTACTCTTTCCCTGTGACAAAAGATCACAAACATAAAATGGAATGAACAATAATGAGAACCGTATATGAGGCAAAGAATGTTGTTTTTTTAGTACAAGTAGTATTCACCTAGTCCGTTACTGATAAAGAGATTTATTGTCAATCACCATATTAAGGTTAAGGAACTTACGGTGTGCAAAAACCATGGTCGAGAAGAGAGAAACCACAAGCTTGTGCCAATCTGATGGGAGGAGGCCCTCTAAAGTCTTCGTTAATTCGATGTTCTAAAACCCAAACCACAAACCCAATGAATATGAAGAAACAACCACTTGTTACCCAAAGGTCCCAAGTCAAAGGCTTCAAGAACACCCATGCATTTTATTTTTGTTTATTTATCTTTAATTGGCACAATCATGGATACCCCAGATTCTGTGAATGGCAAAGTAAAATCAATGTACAAGGACCTGTTTTCTCTAATGGTTATATCTCCCACTGCAGCATCATAATTCTGTCAAGTAAAAAGTGCCGTTGTTCAGCAAATAACTTGCATAATCTGCGAGGAATAATATTGCATAAGTATAAAAGGCTTACCCCAAGATATACTTCATTGGCCAAATCATTGTAATTACCAGTCATGCTACCATTAGGCATGGCATAAGCAACAAGGTCATATTCTATATCATAAGGCAGTGCTTCCTTTACAGCTTTGAAGACTTCTATGCAGTATCCACCCATGACAGTGCTTGTGTTGGTGTTAGGATCAAACGTCACATTCACAAACTCCTTGAACCCACAAACTGGTACTAAAATCTTCAGCTTCTTTCCGCTTGTAGGAATCTGCCAACCTTTTGGAGCAGAGATGAGTCTCCAGGCCATATAATAGACCCAAGACTAGTATTCGAAGTAGAGTACGAGCTGTTCATTGTGATTTTGGAATTCAAGCTTCTCACAAGTCCGTTTTGGGGTGTCCAATACCCGATCACCTTCTCTCCACTACCAATCACATTAACAATCTGAAAAGTTGATGATTGCAGCTGCCCATTTAGGAGGCTAAAATGCCCAGACATCCCTCTGAAATTAGTTCTTGAAAGTGCTTCAACTAGAAGAGGACCGATCTCCGAAACTCCAATCCTCTCCAAATCATTAGAACTACCGGAAGACTTCGACTTCTGAAAGCCGAAGCTTCCATTACTACTCCTCACAACTTCCTCAACTGCCGTAGCCAATGCCGTAACAGCATCATACGCCCAAAATCCAAACACACCCAAATCCACATCAACACTAGGATTCTCTTGCTTGAACTTCCTTTTCCACCTAACCCTGAAATCCTCGAGTTCATTTGTACTTGGCACATAAGTTTTTCACACCCAAAACCCCTTGCATATTTTCCATCAAGAAGCAGAACTAATATAGCTAAATGATTGGACATTCCATCTGTCATTATCCAAACATAGCCTTCCTCCATCATCCCAAGCTTCTTAGCCTTCTCGAAAACCCTAGAACCAAGTTCAGGCAACATGTGGACGATGAAGACTCTTGTCTGCATGGCCACCAATTTAAGAAGCTCCGCTTTGATATGTTCATCGGAGGCTTTGGACGGAAGTACAGTACAGTCGGTAAGGGATTCTGACGTCAACTTGTTGTAGAGCATCGGAGAGGTAAGGGATGACTCCCTCGCCGAACTCGTTGTCTACGTAGATGGGGACGACTTGTCGCCAGCCGAAGGCTTTGATTAGGGCGCTTAGGGCTTTGACCTGCGACGAGTCGTTTTGTGCGGCGCGGATGAAGTAGGGGGAGCGGATTGAAGTGAGAGATGGGCTTGAGGCGGAGAATGAGATTATTGGGACGTGGGCTTTGTCTCCGAGGCTTATTAGGAAGTTAGCCTCCATTGAAGATTGTGGGCCTATGATGGCTTGCACTTGATCGTTATTTATTAGGTCCAGAGCTGTAAAATAGAAATTACTCCAAATTAGAGAGTTCAAAGAGCAGTGTTAGATTTTTGGTTTTGCAAGTCATATTTTCTATCAAATAAAAATGAATTACTCCCTCCGATTTTTTTATATAGGTCGTTTTAGGTTTTGAGTTTTGTTTCAATATATAAGTCGTTTTAGCTTATATTTCCTAAATTATCCATGAGCCACAATAATGACATGGTGAAGTGAAGAGTAGTAATAAGGCAATGAAGCCTTAAATAGGGGTTAAATTGTCATTAGAATTGTTTCTTAATCTCTATGCAAACTTCTAAAACGACCTATATAAAAAATAAGAAGGAGTAATAAACATGTAGATGGTAATTAAGTCAACTATATAATATACGTAATATAGAAATTCCAAAACCATATTGTTCAAAGTTTCGATTACAAAAACACAGACAGCTGCTTGATTACTATAGTGAAGATCGAGTACTCGACAGCTGGAATAACTAACTATACCATGCCAATTCCTCAGAAACGATCCAAGCTTCTGATGGTGAGCATGCAATCACAAAAAAAACTTAAAAAAGATTAATAACCAATATTTCATCCAATATTTGTGGTGCATGTTGGTGAGAAAATAATTAATCCTAACGACGATCCAATTCTCACAACAAGAATATGGAGCAAAGACCACAAAAGAGTGTGGCCTTTAGAGGTGTTGCAATCCACTCTTGTGTGACAATTTTCCCCTCATCTTCACATTAACCCACACTTGCCACACATAATGAAGAATACAACACCTCTAAAGGCCACACTTCACACTGAAGTGTGGCCTTTGCTCTATATTCTTGTTGTGTCTGATGGTGAGAAAAACAAAAACTAACGTTGATGTGCGTGGTATAGAGTAATTCAATCCTGAAAAACCCCCCAAAATATCGACCAACTTCTTATTCATCGAATAGAACAGATACGAAAATGATAGGAGAGTAATACAGCAGAGAAAGAAACAATGAAATGAAGGAAGAACTGGATAAGAGAATGCATAGGTCTAAAAACACCACTGAGTTCTATGGAGAAATCAAAATAGAACTAACCTGCAGCCGCAGTAAGAACAACGTCTGCGGGTGATGAGTTTTTGTGGTGCAGAAGCAGCCTGGTGGTGTAATTGGGATGAGAGGCATAGAAGTCCGTGAGCGACATGTTGATGCAGCTCAGCCCCATCTTCCCGAACCCCGAAGAGGAATCAAGAACCACTCCAACTCCCACATTCACAGGATTATTATTCTGTGCCGCCACGGCCACGAAAGTACTAGAGAAAACACAGAGAGAATAACAAAGAGAGATGATGTGAATATTCTTGATCATCTTCATCGCGTCTGAATATTCTCTATCTAGCTCGGAGAGTCTGATAGTTATTATATGTAGGACTTGGAAACTTGTTGTTGGAGGCTAATTAGTGTTTTGAAAGCGGATCGTCTGGTTTTATTATATAGAAATACAGGAAGAATTAAGTGAAAAAAGAATATACAATTCATTATTGGCTGCTTGAATGAATTAAGTGAAAACTAGTTGTATGTAATTTTCACGCTGTTAAACTGCTGCTATCAACGAGTCAATATCAATATATAAACCTAGCCTTTTGGAGTTTTGGGTGACTGAGTGACTGATCCAAGTGGATCTGTGCATCCCTTCTTCTTGGTGATGAAGCTAAGGTATAATTTGATTTGCCATATCAATACGAATGGGACGTGTCTGAAATACTCTGGTCGAATTGAAACATTCAAAGTTATTGTTTTGTCTTTTTTGTATACTATCTAGTCTTTGCAGCTAACTACTAACTAATTAGCTAGCTATGTATGCTCTAAATATATACCCCTACGACCAAATCAAAGCAAGCATAGACAGTTAGACATTGCTTCTGAATTCAGTGAATTGTGCAAAATAATGAAACCCGTGCTAGCTTGATTGCTAGCTCGTATGTCTTTCTTCTTCATTGGTCTTGATCTTGGACTTTAATCAACTCTTTGGAACGAAGATCATATATGACATGTGGCGTTTGTTATAAACAAACCCTAAAAATACCGTCAAGTAAGTACACATATATATATACACACACATATATTCACTGACTTACGTAATCAGTAAAGATTTCTGCATTAGGGTAAATAAAGGGAGTGAAAGAGAGTAATAGTTTCTTTGAAAAACGGAGGGTAGCTAGGGTTCTCACTTGAGCTGAGATTAATTTTTCAGTACTCGAGCAAGTTAATCAATTACTTCCAATCATCTTCATGTGATATATCTTTTTTTCACGCTTTTACCTTAGTGTACTCATATGTTAAAACCCTTATTTGGTTTACCGCGTCAATAAGGGTTTAAATATGAGAACCCCATCGGTTTAGAGAGGTTGGTATATGCCGTATAGCAAATGAAATCACACCTACACATTTTTAATCATATAAATTAGCTATATATACAAATTAAGGATTCTGATCAGTGGTCTTGGTCTTGTCATGGCATGGTCACAAAATTTCGAGAATATAATTAGGCATACAAACTAAGTCACCATTTGAACTGATTAATTAGTAGAGAAACTGAAAATAATAAGCCTAAAATTAGTTGACTAATGTGAAAATTAGCAGCCATGTAGATGTATTCATCGGAAAAAAAAATAATGAGAAAAATTAAGAATGGATTGGAGAAAATGCAAGGTCGACTGATATAGGAATTAGGAAGCGAGCATTTTCCACAATTCAGATATATAGTAAGAAATGATTACTTCATCTGGTCATATAGAAGATTTTAGAAGATATGTTAACAAAATATTTGACTCCCTGGTTAATAATACTAGCTAAGTTTGGAGATCAAGGGAAGCCTTAATATTATTCCAGTTATTACAAAAAGTTGGTGAGTAAAGATATATGAGGCGTGATCGATAATGATAGTTAATTTATTATGATCCGAAGCATGTAAATTAATGGTCTAAATGTTGCAATCATATATGTTATTGTCACGGTTTAAGAAAAATGAGCGCTTTGATTTGGTGGTTGGAATTTTGGAACTTGCATGGGTCTTTCTTCTACGCTTTCGATTTGCTTGTTCGGCTGCTTCCTTGCGATGGTACGGTGACATCTTCTTCTGTATCGAGTGATGTAGATCTCTGCTTCTTTGTGCTTGGTTGTCTGTTTTGGGCTTTCTCTGTAACCCTTGGGAGACTTCGTGCCTCTGTGTAATATTTGTAGCTGAAATAAAGTTGGTTAATTACAACTTGTCAAAAAAAAATAAAAAATAAAAAGAGCGCTGAGATGATATATACTTATGCAGTTCAGTCAGACTTGGGTTGTTAATTTGACTTGATTCCAAGGCTGGCCATGCCATTAGATTTGGTGAGTGGCTATATATGATCATCTCGTCCATAGATTTGTATAGCTTGGCAGAGACAGCTGGGATTGACCATAGAAGGAAGAAGCAATAAGCATCAAAACTTATAAAGTTGCATTAATTGCATGTAAACATACAGTTAATCTTGGATTTCTTGGATGAAGTTGTTCAGAAGCCTACTGTTTTGATAGGCCCTTAATTAGTTACTTAACCTGATTAATTACAAACAGCTTAATTATCTGCTTACACTAATTAATTAGTTACTTCTGCATGTTTTGGTGCAACGTTCTAGAATCTAATTAAGCAAGGACTGGTGCGAGGTCTGGTGCTTTTAAATCGCTCTGGTGGGATGAATAACAAGGCCATTGTTGATGATTGGAGGATCAAGCTGATCTTCCCTTTGCTCTTGCTAATCGACTTCTTGTTGCAGCAACCACCTATTGCTTCTTTCATCTTTGAACGTGTTAGACAGAGGTACAGTACGTAAAAGCTCTCAAGTATGGTAAAAACTTTTTGCATAGTTATGATCTAATTTAATCATGTCGAATGCTTGGTGCAGAGAAAGTTTAAGAAATATCTTATCGTCGGTATATGCTAACAAAGAATCCGTGTACGATGAATTAGTTGAGGTATTGTCATGTTGTGAAATCATATAGGAGGAAAGAATGGTAGATTTTGGTCACTAATGAGAAGTTTTGATGATTTATGGTCACTAATTTTGTAGATCATCATGGAACCAACAAATGATCCGGGTGCATTGGATGCCTTTGTCTCAATCGTCACTGGGCCACCGGGACCGAACCCGGTCCAGTTGATACCAGGCCTCTCCCTACCCATTATAGTCTTATGGGGCGATGAAGACCCGTTCACTCCTCTTGATGGGCCTGTTGGGAAATACTTCTCTTCCTTGCCTTCTCAGCAATCAAATGTGAGCCTCTCCGTTTTGCAAGGAGTTGGGCATTGCCCCCACGATGACAGGCCCAAGTTGGTACACGACAGAATTCTTTCCTGGTTGGCTAATCTTTCTACCTAATTTCATGATAATCCAGTTGTATGATTGAGACTTGCTCTGTCACCAAACATATATATACAAGGAGAAACATCTTCCTCATACGATTAATTGTATAATTAAGGTTATATTAAAAAATTGAAAACATATGGTACCACCCAATAAGATTGAGACTAATAGTCTCATACGGTTTTCAGTCTACTTAACATTGTAAATGGATCGGCAAACAGCCCAATAATAAAGAGTCGTATTTGATTTAAGGATATATAGAAATATTTTTCTCATATGATTACTTTTGTATGAGTTGTATCATTAAGGTTATACTAAAAGAGGAAAACTGATTGTACCACTCAGTATGATCGAGACTAATAAGCTCATACAATTTCAATCGATTTTTATTATTTTATTTAACGTGTAATATGGTTGGCAAACATATGCGACTGTAGGCTAGTATGTTTGAATGATATATTCGCTAATATATTTGATATTGTTATAAACTAAAGAATATGTAGAGAGAAAAGAGAAGTGCAAAATGTAGGAGGAGTAAGAAGTGTCGTTTTCATTCTCATTAGGCTCCTTTATATAAGAGTATGATTTACATCTTAAGGACATAACTAATGAGTATGATTTACATCTTAAGGACATAACTAATGAGTATTTACAAGGACATCCACATATATTATAATATTTACAACACTTCTCCTTGGATGTCCATTAATAATATGATATTGGACGCGTTTAGTGTTGTCTCGTTAAAAACCTTGCCAGATAATAAAAACCCTGTGGGAAAAAACAACTCTGGTCGAAGGAGAAAAAAGTGCAACGCGCATATGTCTTAGCTAACATACTTCTGAATGCTCCCCCTGATTGTTGCAAGCTTCATATACAGTAAATAGCGGTTTGATTTGTCTATCACTGAAGTGAGATATTGTTCGTTTTGCATACAGGGGCTCATCACAAGATTTTCATATTTGCAAAGTGAAGGCAATACCAACAGAGCTATACAATTTAATATGTCTTACCTCATGTAATAATATTAAAAACAACCTCACATGTTCAAATTCATACATTATGTAATAACTAAGCAGCAGAAGCTAATTAACACATTATTATATATGGTTCAAAACCATTAGAAGATCAACATGGCATATCTAGCCACTCATATCAATATCTTTGTTTATTGATACGTCTCGTATATGCTCTTCAAGAGCTCTAAACAATTTATAACTTTGCGAAAGCTAGAATATGTAGCAACATAATCTGAATTCGGTTTTGTAGTCCAATCATAATACTCATTGAGTCAATTTTGATCACGTTAACTATAACAAAATAAGTATATATGAGCTAGCTTTAGACTATCAATTGCATGAGTTAACTTTAGTTTAACAGCCCAGCATAACGAGATATGCTCGTCTTTGGGCCTCCATCTCATGGCTTTCTTTTGGGTTCCAACCCAAGACACATCTCACTAATGAGAGTTGTGTTTGCATGTATAAGACACATTACGTCATTTCACTTAGGCGATGAGGAATCTCACATTCAGACTCTCTCAAGTATTCGTGGAACGATTTACATTCGAATCATTCATGTACTTGAATTTAAGGATTTGATAAGCGATACGCTTATAATGACGTTTTACTTTTGGGATTTTGCTTTTAACAAAGTCTTTTAAGATCCTCATAATATATGATGACACTTGCCGTAAATCTCTCGTCAATATATATATGTAACACTGTACTTACAGAAATTGTCACATATAAGGAAATATATTTGTAATCCTCATGTGTCTTGTAGACATTGTGCCATATATAGTGATTTATTTTCACTGTGATTAATACTCTTTTGTATCATGTAGGGTTAAAGGTTAAGTATCTCATCACGTTTCATATATCTCATTGGAATTGCCTCTATCCAATTTGGCCAAAATATGTTTTGTCGACATTCATAATAAAATTGCCTCTATTGCATCATACAGTCCTTAACGGTATTTGGTAGCTATCATATGTAAATTTCATCGATGATCATCATTCATAAATCTCACATATTCTTATATGCATGCATTAGCTACTATGAGCTTATTACTCATACTTCTGTGGCAATATTGTCATTTCTACGACAAACATCTCTCATAGATGAATTATATTTAGCGACTGGATCTATATTCATAATACCATAAAACATTATAGGACATGTATAATCTTCCAATTTCAAGAGCTTAAAACTTTAGACCTGGTGGATACATTCCACTCAAATTCACGCCATTATTCAAATGACAGTAGTTTTCTCTCCCCCTAACGGCGGGAACACTGTCTTATTATGACCATGCATAAAAATACGTTTAAATGTCTATCACTTCCTTTCAAGTGAAAATGTCTATTGGCTGGTGGCGAACCCAAACCAAGTTTAAGGTCAAAAATATTAAATTCATGAGTATCAACCATATTGATGTATTTTTGTATCACCAAGATATCATCATCTGATGGTGTACTTTTAACCTTTGTATGTGTAATACTGTAGCCGCCATATTAGGAACTAGGACATTTTGAATGCATTATTGTCAGGAGAACCATATCACTTAGATACACATTCCTCCCACAAATCAAATGTGGTCAAGATTGTTTTGTTAATATGTTTAGTCTCATAGACTTTAACCCAAGCAAATGTTTTGCGCTAACATATAGTTTTGTCATCACTAGCTTTAATAAATCACTAGCTGAGATACGGCTCAAGCTCAAAATGAGACAGTGGGTAAATATCCTACAACAATTCATGTCGTTCTTCTAGAATAATGTTTCTCCCTTGCATAACAAGAGGAGTGTCTCATTAAGGTGAAAAACCAAAACAGATATGCGGCAACCGGTAAATGAACAATTTGCTATGCATAGCGTTAGCTAGCGGTCATCAAGAGTTGTTACTAATTCCAAGTAACACTTTATGTAAAATATGACGTAACTAGTCATGCCAAAATAATGTATATTTTGTTCAATGAACTTTTAGTTCATGACATTATGTGCCTCACTTTACTGTAGAATTTGACATATAATAGGCTGCATAGCAAGATATTGTGTGCTTTGGACCTCGTCTCACAATTTTGGTCTTGGGTTACAACCCAAAATGCATAGATGCCCGGCCATGACGGAAGATAAAATTTGGTTTTATTATCACATAATAAAAGTGAAATTAAGAACCGTCATTAATAACAATAACTTACATAATAGTGAGATAATGGTGATAGAAATCATAGTAATAAAAAAAAACTATTGATAACAACACCGAATAATAAAAATGGTAATATGAAAAGTCATTAAGAAAATAACTGATCACTTGATGGTAGTAAACTGAGTTAATTATTTCAGTAACTCCCACATTAAATCAATAACTCACACATCAATTCAATAAATCCCACATAATGCAAGTAAAAGAATGGTAATAGTCTCATTAACATGGTTGCAACTAATGTTCATTATTACAACAATAATAGTTATAATCAAATATCATCATTTGTTGATCACATCAACATGTTTCATTGTTCACAAATTGTCCAGATGAATCTCAATGAGACTAATTAGTATGTATGATTGAATTTAGCTTTATTGCTTTGTCAGAAGGCTTCGTAGGGAGCCACTAAATGTTAAAGCATGCGTCAAAAATGGTTACTATAGCCATATCAGGATCCATAGTAGAAGACGCAAATGTGTTCATTCATGGCTCTTGGTAGAATAATGGTTCTTAGTGTCTCATATTGAACATGTGTTCAAAAGTTCCCTAAAATTATCCATAGAAATACATAGAATTGCACCATGATATTGCAAAACTCATCCAAACAAATGGGAATAAGAACCATAAATTCTTTATCTAAATCAATAAAATTCAGACCACCTATAAACTCATAAACTCATAGATCATGGTTCATGGTCTTAAGCAATAGTCTTGCATCATAGACCACATCGATCATGCATCATGGATCCAATTATGTTGTTTAGAACTTCAGGTTCATAATAAGTATCAATATCGAAACTTCAGGTTTGAATCTTGTGAACAATGGATCACATGTACATGCAAAAAAACTTCAGGTTTATGCTTACACAATTAGATCTCCAAGTCTAATGTAATATTGAACTTCAGGTTCACAATCTCAAAAAGTATTATTAACGAAACTTCAGGCTCACTAATATAAGCAATTGTAAACATAGAATTGAGTAATATAAACAAAGTATATATGTAAACAAGATATAATCAAAATAGTAGTGAACTCATAGATCGTGAGTGTAGATAATAAGCAACAAAAGTTGCACCAACATCTCATAGATCATCATAGAGTTCATGGAACAAATGAGCAAAATCGTGCTGATAACGTGTTATAAACTAAAAAATATGTAGAGAGAAAAAGAAGTGCAAAATGTAGAAGGAGTAGAAGTGTCACTTTCATTCTCATTAGGCTCCTTTATATAAGAGTATGATTTACATCTGAAGAACATAACTAATGAGTATTTACAAAGACATCTATATATATTATAATATTTACAACATATATTTTATTGTTAAATTGAGTCGTATTTGACGCCATACGTTAGCTTCTACATTGAATTATTAATATCTATTATCATGTAGAAGTATACTACACTCGAGAAACTTTTATACTCAATAAATTTTGGAGTAAATATCACGAGCATAGGAAAATCCATTGAGACAAAAATAAACCAAAATCTATCCCACTGACCCGGATGATTGCCATATTAACAAACAACGACTATATTTGTAAAGAAAGAAAAGAACAAATTTAGCAAGGATGAATTCATTGAATATGACCTTTGTCTCTTGGCAAACAAATATGAAAATGTAGCTCCTGATTTACGTGGGAACTTGATATTTTTGTATCATTTAAATTAAAATAAAAAATAAAAATATCTGCATCTACTGAGCATATTCTCCATAATATTAAACTGGTAGAAAACACAATTGGCTGGAAAATGATATTACTGACAGGACCACATTAAAATAGGTGTGAATTGAAGAAGAATTGACACCCACGTCAACCATAACCACTGGGCCTGGTCCTTTCGGGCCGGGTCGTCAAATTACCGGTCAGCTTCCGGTTAAGGTTAGGTAAGGCAGCTGGCTCCGTCTATCCGAAATCTGTGATGCGTGAATAAACTAATATATAAAAACAAGATAAGCTATTGTTGCACTGGTGCCTGGATTAAAATAATAAAATAATGATGTGGGTGGAATCCCCATCACCATCATCACCATCATCATCATCATCCCTCATCTCCGACTTGTATTTAAAAGCATGAGCTACATGTGTACGGACTATCTTCCATACCAGTGGCGTCCTCATAGCTATGGAAGTTTCACCGTATCTAATTTGCCTCGATTGTTACCGCTGTTCTTGTACTGGAGTTCATTATTCTCCTGAGCTCAATTCCATGGCCTATTGCAGCTCTGATGCGGTGTTTGATTTATAGAGCTTTGATTTCTGTTTGACTGATTTTGACATTGTTTTAGTCTCGATTGGAAAAGAGAGAGCTATTTCAATGGCGTCGTGTCTGCCACCGCTGATGACTAGCTCAGCTTCCGTCTGCGCGGCTGACGGTGACGATCGGCGGAGCCTGAGGTAAAGCCTGTACTGTTAATTAATCTTGATTAACACTGCTAATTTGAGTTGTTGATTGCAAATTCTAGCTAAGTAAGTGTGATTAGAGAGGAGTAGTGTGTGTTAGGCAAAGTGGGAATACCGTTTGTTCTTGACCAATGACCGTCATATAGGTATGATCGATGGAATGGTTATGATGAGAGGACCACGAAATCGAAATCATCGACACGAAGCAAGTACCAGAGGAGGAGGAGGAGCCTTGTTCTTGGCTCTGCTTCTTCTGCTTCTGCTGCTTCCCCTCGTGCCCAAATTTATCAGCAGGTTTCTAATTTCATAACTAGGCCGTGGTTTCGATAATTTACCAGACCTCTGTTAGCCTCTCCCTATTGATATAAATGATGTATCCAATTGCTAGTTTTGTGCTTGGCATTTATCTTTCTAGTTTGTTTATTTTCGATTACCATGTCATTATTGATTCCCAATTCGAAGTTGAAAGTGCTGTTTGGTCTTGAACAATGCTAGGTGCTTAAGGCTGCCAGACAAAAGTTTACTCAGGAAATCTCCTTCCAGTCCAAAGACAAGGACGTCTCTCTTGCGAAGGTATAATATATCTTTCATATTAAGGTGTACTAGAAACCAAAGTGCTAGCTTTTGGTCTCATGTTAAGTACTACTTGATGTTGCAGGCTTTGCTCTACATAGCAGCTGAAGATGAGGCATTTATGGCTTTTAATCGAGAGATGGATGCTTTCTCAATTCATAAGGAAAGAAAAGGTGTTTCTGGCTCACCAACTCCCCAAGAGCAAGAGTGGAATGATGTGGAGGGCATGTCATTGGCTGGGAAAACTATACATGATTGGCAGGCTGAACTGGATGCTATTGCCAAAGAAGTTGAAGCAGAGCTAATTTCAAAAGACATAGGTTGTCATTTGGCTCAAGTTTTGGAGGCAGTAAATGTGGTTCTTTTTGAGTCAAGAGGCTTCAGAAGGTCGCCCGTTCTTGGAGATGCAAAGAATTCATACTTGCACTTAGTTCTAAGCTCTGGATGTGGAATTGGTGAAGTTTGACCCTTGCTTCCTTTATACATATTTAGTCACTGATTAAAGGCATATTTCTTGCTGATCTTTGTTTTTAAGGCTTTTGATAAATACTTCTGTGATAAGATTCTTTGAAATATGTTTGATGTAGCACGATGGCTAAATATGTGTTTCCTCTTGACAGCAATAATGCTTAGCATTATATACATTGAGGTCTGCCGAAGACTTAGTCTGACCATAGTGGGATCTCGAGTTGGGGAAGAATTTTTGATCTGGCCGCAAACAGGAAATCCAGAGGTTTGTTAATATTTTCACCTTCATATTTGCTTATGGATCAGAAATTCAATATCTACTTTCTACTATTCATCATCATATATCCTTACCTGAAGTAACGTACGCATGCCTATCATTGTTCTTGTTTTGTTTAGGAGCTGTTCAAGGTAACGTCAGGGCACAGTCTGTTTGCAATTGTCAATGGAAGGTGTGTCGAAGACCCTAGATCAAAGGCATCAGATTTAACAAGCAATTCACTGTCGGGTCTCGAGATAGCTACTAACCGAGACATTATTGGGATTGCCTTGGCAAATCTTGTTGTAAGTTCTGAAATCACATTATAAAAAGCATTTTATGTATTTTCATGAGCTATAGTTTTTTTTCTGTTTTCATTAACTTGTAATTAACAAATAAGTATCAAATAATGCAGAGGCTTCACTGGAAACATGCTTCAAGATCAACTCATGGACTGATGCTGACTTCTCCACTCAGGCATGTTCACAATGCTCATGATAAACTTTACAAGATCACTGATTCAAAGGCTCCTCTGTTACGACCCCAAGAACTAAGGTAATGTTTTACAGGCACCAATTTGCATGGTCCTAATTAGTTCGAGGAATGAATAACTAGGTTTGGCTGCTTGACATAAATGACTAGCAAGTTCATGTTGGTTTCTATATTAGAATTGCCATAATGTCATTTTTCTTTGCAAATAAAATAAAAACTAGTTTCTTTCAATGTAAGTGAGGTGATGATGATCTCTGATCATTCTCAAAGATAGGGTTCATGTTTCAATGATATAATTGTAGCTTCTCACAGTCTGCTACTTATTAGATTTATTCTGAGCTCCCTTTTCTGGTTACCATTGTTCTTAAATGAAAATGTAATTGCACAGCGGTCAATTTCTTCTGTATGTTCGTTGCAAATTATTGGTTTCTCCCATTTAAAGTACAACTCATTTACAGGTTGGCCATCATGGCTTCAGAAAGATTGTTGATCCTCCAACCACATAATTGGGCCTCGAGGAGAGACCATGGCATGATGCTATACTACAATAGGTACATCTGATATAGGTTTACCAAATTGATTTCTAAATTCAAACGACTGGTCCTAACTTAAGCGTAATGGTGAATGCCAGGGAGTACGGAAAGGCTGTCCAAGAGCTTAGCATCTGCATGGCTTTTGCCCCAGAAGAAGAGGCAGAAGTTCTTGAACCATTTGTTGAGAAGTTGCATCTGCTGCGGCTTGAATCATCATGGAAATCTTTAGAGCACTCAAGTCAAGTGAAAGTCTCTTAACTTCTAGAGGACATAACCAGCGACCTCTCGGTTTACTTGAACTGCATCTGCTACTGTTAATTTGTCCCAGAAATATGTATAATAGCATGGATTTGGAAGAACAAACTACAAACTAGGGTTGATCATACGATCTCAAGGCAACATTACTTCACCAACTACGCTTAGAGATCTCTTTATGAAACATGTGGTACTTGTAACGTAGCTGTGGTGTGGGTGATGGTGGAGTGTAAGGCGTGGTTTTTGTCTGTTGATAAAACATGGCGATGAATTTACGTTGGTAAGACATTTTAACGAAATGTCCTCGTTAGAAATGGCTTGGTACTAAAATTTAACCTTGTCCACGTGGTTAAATCAGAAAGTAAATTGAAACATACCTTTGCGGGTGAAAATTTTGGCTTACGGAAGTGTCGGCAGGTAACTGGAAGAGGATGAAGATGGTGCCTTTTCAAAGTTATCTTCCACAATATACAAATTCAAAGTGGAGATAGTATCTGTCGCCCTCAAAATTCAAAGTTATCTTCCACAATATACAAAGTCTCCATTACCAAACCAGATAAGAACATGTTGATGTTGTAGCCGAGTTTCTCTACATCGATATACACATGGGGTTTTAGGAGTTGGGAAATTGATCTCCCGCCACATAAGTGCTAGAAATTAGATAGAAAGATGAAATATCATCTAATGATATTTCATTAGTATCACCATCTAATGATATTTAAGCGAATTAATAAGTACAAAATTACACTACTCAAGTTTATACCCAACCTAAATCCTTGTATCCAAAAGAACATCCCTTGTACACCCTTTCTTAACCTAGAAAATTACTATACCCTAAGAGTTATTTGCACTTTTGAACACAACTCAATCTATCTTTTATACACGAAGACCCTCAGAGTTGTTCTCTTCTCTCCTTGCTTCAAAACAAGTTTCACCTTTTTATAGTCTTTGATAGAAGTCTCTAGAGTTACTCTATCAATGCTCATTCATGACCATGATCAAACCTTCCATCTTCCCATTATCTCCATGCAACTCCCTAGGAGTTATATCATGAATTAATCCCATACATTTATTCTCACTTAACTATGCATCAATTCCATGCAACTCTATGCATTCATGTCATGCATAACTTAACACCATGAATGCACAAACCAATAACTCTATGCATTCATGCCATGCATAATATCTCCACCATGGAGGGATAAACACCAAACCCAACATTAGGAAAATGCAAAGAATGCTGTACAAAAATCCAAACTAGATATGATATACAACATGTCGCAAGTTGGTCCAGCCTCATCAGCTGATCAACATATATGCCAGTCTGATTTGAGCTCTACTATTAGTGCCATCACTTTCCTCCATCAATCTTTTTAGACCTGGATAAGGATCAAGATGCAGAACTAGCAGTGTCCATATCACTGGTTTAATGTCTTCTGATCCTTCACAAGTGTATAATTCATCGTTGCTGTTGCATTCTGCTTGCTCGATATATAAGAATCACCTAAAATTAGCAAAATAATGTTTTATAGACCATTACTAGCGCAAGCAATCCTCACTTGATCCAGCAGATATTCCTGAGGCTGTAACCCATCTGCCTGCATCTCATAAAGAAACTTGAGGGCCTCGATGTGTAACCCATTCCGCAAGTAATTTGTAAGCATGGCATTCCAACATGCAGTAGATGTTGTATCGTTGAACGTCTGAAACACCAGTTTCGCATCTCTAAGTAGCCCGTTTCTTCCATACATATCAATTAACCCACAGTGCACAAAAGAATGGGACTCCACACCAAGTTTGATGGCATTGGCATGAACTTGTCTGCCACTGGAACCACTATCATGCATCCTAGCACACGCTCTGAGGATACAAGAGATCATACAAGTGTTCTTACTTATCCCAGCCCTCCCTATTTCCTTAAAGTCACTGATCACTTCAAAAAACCGCTCTCCTCTAGAGTTGTTGATCATCCTAGCCGTCCATGTCAGCGCATTAGGCTGCGAGAGCCCAAGGGAGGCGCGTTGCGCAGCTTCATGGCACCTCAGTCTGCCGTAGAAGTTGATCAAGGAGGTGGCAACATACATATCACGATTAGCATGACCCAACTTGAGACAGCAGCCATGTAGCTGCTCCCCTAATCCCACATCCATCGTAGCGTCAAGAACACAAGCCATGATCCAAGCAGGAAACTCCGACATATTAACATGACAGTCCTGCAGGTGCAGCATGCTCATGAACAACCTCAAGGCCTCGGCGTAATCGGCATTGTGAGCATAAGCAACTATCAAGGTGGCCCAGGAGTTGAAGTCCTTGAGCGGCATTTCATCAAACAGCTGGTGTGCGTTGTCTAAACGGCCGTTACTAACGTGACAGAGGAGCAGGCGGTTGAGCAAATGTAGAGGAGGTGGTGGGTTGAGGTGGCTCTTTCTAGTAAGGTGGGCCTGTAAGTCGAGAGCGGCGCCGAAATCGGAGCAATCGTTGATGAGAGTAGCGTACATGCCACCATTGTCAGCGACTCGGAGGCCATCCATCAACCGTAGAATATCGGAGGTGGTGCAGCTGGACCCACCACCATTCTTCATCCTCTTCTTCCTAATATTGCTGTTCTTGTTCCGGTCAGGTTTGATCGGCGGCGTTGGAATCGGAGGAGTTAAAGTTATAGTATTGTTGGGTGTAAGAGTGTTTGATTTGAGCTGCGCGGGAGAGGTAATCTGAATTTGGATATGGACCGGTGGCTCTGGTTGGTAGTTGAAAATCTAGGGCGGTATTCACAACTGCCATAACCGGAGCTCGCTCCTACTCCTAGAAATGGTGCTGTAATTCCCATTGATGATTGGTTTTTGTTTTTTTGGTTACATAAACGTTTAGGCGAGAGCTTGGTTACGTTACACCATCATCGTCATGGTAAACCTGCAACTTCAACGAAAGAATGACAGTGGATACGTACCTGTCACAGTGTCACACCAGCCTCCAGATATGGATTTCCACATGAGACTTTACAAATCGTGAACCAACGAGGCCTGTTAGTAGCGGGGATCAAATTTAGATGATGTTTCCACCACAAACCCGTCCTTGTCAACTGAGCCAAACCTTATTGGCATTGATGATCGGTTTTTCTTGTCGTAGTGTCAGCAATATTCTGAAAAAAAAAAAAACGATTAGGGAACCGGGCCTCTGTGGGCTAGGCGAACCCGAGACATGGCTCTGTGGTCGTAGGTGATGTGGGCCTACATGGTCTGGGCCGTCTTTTCTTTAAGAAAAATGTTAAAAAATAAAATAATAGGCGAATTGGGCCTCATCGGGGCTAGGCGGAAAGAGACATGCCTAGACGGTCGTAAGTGATGTGGGCCTAGAGGAGCTGGGCCACCCACCTTTAAAAAAAAAAAATAACTAATGACGTGGCCATACAGTTGGCTCTAAAACACAATGACGTGGCTAGGGCGCGCAGGGGAATATGAGATTAGGAGTTCCCGGCTTTCTTCAGTTTATAATATACATGTTCTAGGATATTCTTTATGTGTATGTGTGTCTTTGCCTTATGCCAATATGATATGTAGTTTGACTAGATCTATGTATTCATATCATTACCATATTAGGTATTGTGTAATTCCCTATATAAAGGGCTCCTATCAATGAATAAGATACACATCTTTCACGATTCTCTATTCTCAATTTACTTTCACTTCATCACGTTATAGCCATTTGCTCAAACCTTTGAGCTAATAGTTTTTCCCCAAACCCTAAAACCAAAAGCCGAAAACTCTCGCCCTGCCTCGGCTACCGCCACCGCTGCTGCTGCCGCACCGCCGTCCCCACCGACTGCCGCTTCCCGGCCGTCGCTCCACTGCTTTCTTCTCGTCCGATCAAGCATCCAAGTTTTACGGTATGTTTTTTTACAACCCTAAAACTCTCCAAGTTCAATAACCTCGGGGAGATAAATGCTTTCTCCTCTTCTTCTACTCCATTCTATGCTTGGGACGGTGTCTTTGCAGGTTTAAAATCCCGGTTATCCTCCCCGGGTCCAAAGTTGTGTTTGATCAACTTTGGTTATTGCTATTTTTGAAGGTGTGTTTGATCACCTTCACATATGTTCCGGGTCGTGTTTGATCGACTCCGAACATTTAGGGTTGTGTTTGATCAACCCTAGAGAGACAAACCAAAAGCATCGTATTTGAGTACCTTTTTTTTTTTTTCAGGGTCTCCAATAGAAAACTAATACGACTTGTTCTCTCTTGTATGCAGATGGACAGAGGCATTGAATTTGACGTCCTCGACGCCCATGGTACTGAGTACCATCGTTGGGTCTCGGACATAGAGCAGACCTTCATCGCTAAGGATCTGACCGAGACCATATTCCCCGATCCAACTCAGGAACCGCCCACAAGAGAATAAAATCTCAGGCGCTAATGTTCCTTTGTAAGCATATCGATCCCACACTGCGCAGGCAGTATCAATCCAAGCACGATCCAAAAGATCTGTGGGATGCCCTTGCCGAACGCTTCGGCAACATTCACTCGACCTTGCTCCCAGAACTAATTGCTCGCTGGGATGAAATCCGACTTTTGGATTACAAGAAGGTTGATGACTTCAACAGGGATATGCTTTGCCTACAAGCTCAACTGAGCTCATGTGGAGTCGAGAAAAGTGATGCCGACATGATCGAAAAGACTTTCTCGACCTTCCCTTCAGCTGCTAAGATCCTCATGAACCAATATCGGCTTGAGTTCACAAATAAGAGGATTACTACATTTAGCGGCTTAATGACGCAACTCCTTATGGAAGAAAAGAACAACATGATCAATGATCAGCATAATTTGCGTCCTGTAGGCACCCGGAAAATTCCGGAATCTAATTACAACAGCAACGGAGTAAGAAAGCTCCGAAACGCAAGGATCAAAATCGGCATGAACCTTATGCACGTGGGAATCAACACCACCGTGCCTCTGGTTATCGGGGACAAGGTAGCGGCTTTAGTGGCCGTACCAACTTATGGCGTCGAGACACCGGTGCCGCCGGCCCCAAGGGCGGCGCCGCTCCTCCTCGGAAGCAGCATGTTCACTCTTCTTCTACCTCTAATGGTCAATGCAACAGATGTGGGTCCAAGGACCACTGGTCAAAAAGCTGTCGCGCTCCTGCAAATGTTGTTGCCGCATACAAGAAATACAAGGAATTGATGGAAGTCAATTCCACTGAAAACAATGAAGTTGAACATAATGTTACCTTCAAGGTCGCTGACCCTAATGGACAATGTTCTGACTTAGATGCCCCTGACTTTGACGTCACCGGCTAGATTGTTTTCTTTTTACAAGTCATGATGTAATAAGGCATCGTTAGCATGCCATGCTTAGTTTTCTTCTCAATTTTTTTTGAGACCCTTATGTACTCTTTTCAGCGCATTAATGAAAGATTATTTCTTTTTGGTTCTTCTTGTCTCTACATGGTTCGAATTGATTTACATCTACCTTAGAAAACATGGCATCAACGCCGTCTTTGGTCTCCTCTTAATGGAGGTGACGCACGGCGCCGTGACTCTCAAAAAGAGTTACTAACGTGTTTTCCGGTTCAAGTCTTTTACCTATAGCGGATTTTCCATCATCAATTGTTCAACTAGGCTCATCCAAGTTAGTATGATGTCTTAGAATTGTCCGAAATTAAGGAGCTAGTGGTTTAAGTGTGCCTCGCACTACCGACCCTCCACGGACATGCCTGGTCATACTTAATTTGGAGTTACCAAAAGCTTTTGATTTTGGATTCCCCTACGCTATTACTCCAATTGCCGTCTTGTAAAAGAAGTTAAAGACTTGGCAAAACCGGACCATCATCGAATCCTCTAGGTTCTTTGGACCTGGATTTGATCATCAACACGTCCCTGTGGCTGAGCTTTGTCTCCATGCCACCAGCAAGCTTCAAAAGCTTTGCTAATGCCAAATCTGCGAAAAACAGTAATCTGTCCTCCCTGGACAGTCACTTCGTTTGAGCTTTGTGAACAGCTCTGGATGAACCAGACAGTAAGCTTTATATCATTGGAAAGCTCTACGAGTCTAGTTTTCAGAACATTTTACGGTTTGTCCATATCTATTTTAACGAAGGAGTTATGACTGTTTTAGTGCGCAAAGGTCATTCTGCGCGAGAATTTTCAGCACTCTCGGGATTGTTGCTACTTTTAGCTTTTTTTTTCAATCCTTCTAAATGGCTCGATATCGACCTATTTACTCATATATCTACTCTCTTTTGTAGGTATGTCTCTTGGAGAGATCGAGTGCCTCGCAGATAGTGGATCAACCCACACAATTCTAAGGAACCGACAACTATTTCTTGAGTTAGTGCCTTGTAAATCATCTGTGACGACAATGATTGGATCTTCCCCTGTGATCCTCGGGCGTGGAACCGCTCGCTTTTTTCTGCCTCATGGCACTATGATCCACATCACGGACGCTCTTTATGCCCCAAAAGGGCACCGAACCCTGTTGAGCTTTAAGGACATTCGCGCTAATGGCTTTCACTTGGAAACTCATTGTGAAGATGGAACTGAGTTCTTGTGTATCACTTCTCATGAATACGGACGCAAACGTATATTGGAGAAACTCATGAGTCAATCTAGTGGTCTTTACCTTACTACGATTCGGATTATTGAATCCCATGTAGTCGCCAAACAGGATCTTTGGGACTCTGACTCATACAAGCTTTGGCATGATCGACTTGGTCATCCTGGAAGGGACATGATGATCCGAATTTACGTAATTCTCATGGACATCCCTTCTTCAAATCAAAACGAAAACATTTGGGAAATAATATCATTTTGAATCATGGTGGTGACGCCTCAAATGGTCACCACGGCCCAACGGGGACTTTGACGTCTCCGGGCTCGGCACCAACTTCATGGCTGCCGCTCGGCCGCTCCCTCAAGCAATTGAGGCGCGCCGTTCTTCCCTTGATGTGTCGTTGACTCTTTCAAACGCTCATCATTCGTTTTGCAAAGCTTGCTCTTTAGCGAAAGTAGTATCGAGACCGTCTTACGCTAAAGATAACACCGAGAACATTCCATTTCTACATCGTATCCAAGGTGATATTTGTGGACCCATCCATCCTGAATGTGGACCATTTCGATACTTTATGGTCCTGGTGGATGCTTCAACGCGTTGGACTCATGTCGCGCTCTTGTCCACACGTAATGCTGCATTTCCAAAACTCCTAGCACAAATTATTAAACTTCGGGCTCACCACCCGGATTATCCAATTAAGTCAATTCGACTGGATAACGCTGGAGAATTTACATCAAAGACTTTTGATGACTATTGCATGTCTATCGGGATTGAAGTCGAGCATCCCGTACCCCATGTTCATACGCAAAACGGTCTCGCCGAAGCTACGATTAAGCGGCTTCAGCTTATTTCTCGAGCGTTGGTGATGCGCACCAACCTCCCAATTGCGTCATGGGGCTATGCAATATTGCATGCAGCCTTACTTATTCGTTTCAGACCCACTGCCTAGACAACCATTCAGTGCGTACCAGTTGGTCACTGGATATGAGCCTGACATCTCGCATCTACGCATTTTCGGTTGTTCGGTTTATGTGCCAATTACGCCTCCACTGCGTTCTAAAATGGGTCCTCAGAGACGATTAGGTATCTACGTTGGTTATGAATCTCCAACGATTATCAGATACCTCGAGCCATTAACAGGTGATCTCTTTACCGCAAGGTTTGCGGATTGTCACTTTGATGAGACACTCTTCCCATCGTTAGGGGGAGATACGAACAAACGTGTTCATGTGGAACGACATGAATTGTCGTGGTTTGTCCCCACTCTGTCTCATTATGATCCCCGCACCTCACAGTCTGAAAGTGAAGTGAAACGTATTCTCGAACTTCAGAAAGTAGCAGATACGATGCCTGACTCTTTCTCCGAGATTGCGAAAGTGACAAGATCAGATATACCAGCTGCAAATGTTCCTGCTAGGCTCGAAGTCCCTAGAAAGGGCACGGCCATCCCCGGGCTCGGTACTGCCGCCACTGGCGGCGTCGCCCATGGTGGAGGGATGGAGGCCGTGGCTCCCCAAAGGAAAAGGGGGAGGCCACCTGGTTCGGTTGACACGCGTCCGAGAAAGAAACGGACCGACAAGGCACAAGTCAATCCTTTGATCATCGATGTTGAGAATCCTTCTCACGAGATCATCTCTGATTACAGTTATGTCCACGAATTGATATTAGAATCCATGGGGGACGCCTCAGGGTCAATGTCAACATCAGAGAATATAGAGATCTCCATGTGTTATGATAACACTTATGAATTGATGAACCGTCATCAACCCATGTCGATGATATATTTGCTTATTCGTGGCTCATGAAATCATTGAGCACGATGACATCGAACCACGCTCTGTTGCAGAATGCCAAAATAGAGCAGATTGGCCTAAATGGAAAGTTGCAATCCAGACAGAATTAGACTCTCTAACAAAGAGACAGGTCTTCGGCCCAGTAGTGCTAACTCCGCCGAGTGTAAAGCCTGTTGGACATAAATGGGTCTTTGTTAGAAAGCGTAATGAGAAGAATGAGGTACTTCGGTATAAGGCCGCCTTGTGGCGCAAGGTTTCTCACAACGCCCTGGGATTGATTACGAGGAGACTTACTCTCCAGTCATGGACGTCATAACTTTCCGCTACTTAGTCAGTTTAGTAGTGTCCGAAAAACTTGACATGCAGCTCATGGATGTGGTTACGGCATATCTCTATGGGATCTAGATTCAGAGATATATATGAAAGTGCCTGATGGCATTACGTTACCTAAGTCAAGTGACTCTAAACCACGGAGTGCGTATGCTATAAGGTTGCAACGCTCACTTTACGGATTAAAGCAATCCGACGAATGTGGTATACTCGTCTAAGTGACTACTTGATTAGGGAGGGATATAAGAACGATGAACTATGCCCGTGCGTGTTCATAAAGAAGACAAGTTCCGGATTTGCAATAGTGGCCGTTTATGTCGATGACATGAACATTATCGGTACTCTTGATGAAATCAAAGAGACCGCGGCTTATCTGAAATCCGAGTTTGAGATGAAAGATCTTGGGAAGACTCGTTTTTGCCTAGGTCTTGAACTAGAGCACCGAGTCTGTGGGATCCTTATCCATCAGACTGCATACGTCCAAAAGATGCTCAGGCGATTTAATATGGACAAGATGCATCCTGTTAGCACTCCCATGATTGGTCGAAGTCTGGATATAACTAAAGATCCATTCCGTCCGAAAGAGGACGACGAAGAGGTCTTGGGCGCAGAGGTTCCATACCTTAGTGCAATAGGCGCATTATTGTACTTAGCTCAATGCACTCGACCAGACATTGCCTTCTCAGTCAACTTGTTAGCTAGATTTAGCTCAGCGCCAACCCAACGTCATTGGACCGGAGTTAAGAACATCTTTCGATATCTTAAGGGTACCATTGATTTGGGACTGTTCTTTCCCTACACTGATGCAAGAAGGACAGAAGATGGTCCTATGGCTCGTGGAAGACACGGCACCGATCCACCAAGGGACCGGACCGCCGCCATGAACACCGCCGGTACGGCGGCTGGACACGGGTCCAATGCCGTGCACGCCACCGCCGCCTTGTCCTATGCCGAGACACCTAACAATACGTTAGTGGGTTTCGCCGACGCCGGATATTTATCTGATCCTCATAAAGGACGTTCTCAAACTGGTTATGTTTTCACCATTGGGAATACGGCGATATCTTGGAGGTCTACTAAGCAGACTCTAGTGGCGACATCTTCAAATCATGCAGAGATTATAGCTTTGCATGAAGCTGTTCGGGAATGTGTTTGGTTGAGATCAATCATTAAGCACATTAGAGGGACTAGTGGATTAAGTTCTACAACTGATAGACCTACATGCATTTATGAGGACAATGCAGCTTGTATTGAGCAAATGAAGTTAGGTTACATCAAAGTGATAATACAAAGCACATTTCACCTAAGTTCTTCTACAACCAACAGCAACAGGCTTTTCTCAACATTCAAGTGAACCAAGTTAGTTCCGAAGGAAACGCAGCAGACTTATTTACTAAGTCTTTACCTAAGTCTACTTTTGAGAAACATATGAAAAGTATAGGCATGCGTCGGCTATCAAGTCTCTCTGAATAATGTTCACGTCAGGGGGAGTATCATCTCAATGAAGTAGCTGGTGCGTTGTACTCTTTTTCTCCTACGATCAAGGTTCAGTTTTTCTCCCACATGATTTTTGTGACTTGACGATTTTTGACGAGGCAACAGATTAGCACCATTGGCATATCAACGCGCGGCACAAGGGGAGTGTTCTAGGATATTCTTTATGTGTTTTTACCTTATGCCAATAGGATATGTAGTTTGACTAGATCTATGTATTCATATCCTTACCATATTAGGTATTGTGTAATTCCTATATAAAAGGTTCCTATCAATGAATAAGATACACATCTTTCACGATTCTCTATTCTCAATTTACTTTCACTTCATCAATACACCTTTTTTTTCTTTTCTTTTTTGAGAAAGAAGTATATACCTTTTGAATTTTGATACTAGCACAACTTGAAACTCAATGAAGATGAGTTTAGCAGACTTGGGTCTCATTTGATATTTTGGAAAGTAAGGGCAAGAATTGGTGTCCATAATTGCAGCAAGAATACAACAAAAACAACAGAAGTAACAATTGGTGTCCACAACTTGATTCTCCTGCTGTAAGATGGACCAAAAAGGCACAGTAAGCAGGAAACTGCAGATCAACAAAATGAAACCCATGGGAAATTATGAATTGCCCAGCAGTTTAAGCAAAACAGCTTAATGGTACCTGTTCACTTGCATCATATACAGCTTAATGGTACTTGTTCACTTCAAAGCTTAATGGCACCTATTCACTTGCATCATATACAAAAGTGATATCTGGATCTATATCTGCTCAAAATTCATTAGACATCTTATGTGCCTTGGAATAATCACTGGTTCTAGAAGGACTCCTTGCTTTACTACTTGTACTAGTGTATTCATAGACAACTGCATTTTGCAAGGCTAGAGTAGCCCTACAACTCAAAGTCTATCAAAAATACTGTTCTGCTGACTAAAGCTCAAGGGACATAAGACTGATAAGAGGCAAGGAGAGAGGAAGGTCCATGAAGTGACGGATTTTAAGAAAGAAGCAGGTGAAATCCAGATGAAAGGGTAAAGAAAAGGACATACCACTGAAGTCCATGATATGAAAAAGCATACGACAATTCCTCTCCTTCGGGGGAAATATCTCTATGTTCGAAAGATACAATCATAAAACTAAAACAATGAAAAAACAATAAATCTCCAACAAAAGTCCTTCAGATATGTTAAGCTGCATTGGCAAACCCTCCAAAAAAATTAATTGGAACTTCTACTTAAGAAAACAATGGGAATTCACTTAATCAACAACTGAGGAACACAAGTTTCACAGACTATTAACTAAACAAGACTAGCCCTTTATGAAAGGGATACAGAAAATGAAATACAGAGTATATGATAACATCAAACATTTACCAAGCAGCCATATATCAATATAATAACAAACTCTCACCCATTAGCAACAGCTTTCAAATACATGATAGACATAGAAGATGTTCCATTTCATACAGAAACAAACAGAGATCATTCCTTGACATCATCCAATGTTAATACATCATTCCATTTCATCCAATGCAACAGCTTTCAAATACATGATACACATAGAAGATGTTCCATTTCATACAGAAACAAACAGAAAGATCATTTGTTGACATCATCCAATGTAATCAAAAGCATATGACCGACAAAACACATTTGAAATTCGACTTCACAAAATAATCACTAAACGGAGGGACACTTTACCACACAGTGGGGATGAAATGGAGAAGGGGTTTATAAGCGGATTCAAATTTGACCACTCTTCCAGCGCGTTCCCATGCATCAATCCGATAGTACCAATTAACGACTTGTCTAACACCAGAGACTCCAATGAGGGGCATCCAAGAACTATTTCCACATCAGACTCATCTAAGTTGCTGAAATGATGCAATGCAAGGTATTTCAAGCACTTATGTCTTGAAAATGCATGAATGCTAGCTCCGGGTAAAGGTTCAATCAACCCTAAACCTAAATGATGCAAAACAAGTACTTCCAAGTTGCGGCAATTCTCAGCAAGAGCAACAACTGTACGGTCTGACAACTTCCAAATGTCACTCAATTTCAATTCCCTGAGGGTTTGAATTGTCGAGATTGCCGCACCTCCAATATCAGTCACTTGGTTGAGGCCGGCCAATTCGAGGTGCTCTAAGCTACGCAAGTTGACCAAATGCTGGATCGCAGTATCGGTGATTCCACGGCAACGCTGAAGGACCAATTTCCTGAGGGTTTTAGAGGTAGATCCATTTGCCAGGAATCCCAATCCGACATCAGTAACATTCGGACAGTATGTTAACTCCAACGTGCTTATGGAAGACGACCCAATTGCTCTAAATGCATGATCAGAGATGAGAGAGTTAACATCCAAATGCAAAGACTTCAAGTTATGTGCTGATTGAAAAAGCGCATCAACTCCAGCATTCCCTACAACCCTGCTACCCTGAAACATAAGTCTGGACAATTTAGGACACCCAATTGCCAAAGCTCGTAGACCTTTCGTCCCCAAATGACCATCACTTTGGACATGTCTAGTTTCAAAAAAGCTCGCCATGTAGGTCTCGAGTTTGGGACATGTTTTGGCAATGAATTCGAGTCGGGTGTCAGTCGGTGGATAAAACCATGCTTGTTTATTTCGCCTTTCTTTTTTTGGTAAGCTCCCGTGTTGTTCTGAAATCGACCAAGTTTGGGAACTTAGTCAGTAGATCCAATGGGAACATGGGTCGGCGAATCCGAAGTGACGTTCGGCTTAGACGTTCGACTGTTAACCATTGCTTGCACACCTGGGAGAATGATTTTCGATCTTCTTTCTTGTCGACCTTGTTAAGGATTTGGGCAAGTAAATCGTCGTTCAACATGGAATTAATATACCCTGATTTCCTTTTTGCGTCTATAGCCATTTTTTCTTTGGACCAACGAAACAACCAAACTGGAGGAACTATAAAGAACAGTTTGGGAATTAAACCTGATGTTTAGGGATGAAAGGCTTCAGCTACTCATCATCGAGCGAGTGATCGATCGGCCCGCCCGCCCATGGTTGCCGCCGAAAGTTGCTCCGGTTGTGAATGACTGGAAAGATGCTGAAGAGAAACAGAGAAGAAAAGCGTGCGGCGTGAGAGTGTAGGTTTTCAATATATATGAGAGGAAATAGGGTGGTGCACTGCAGCATTGGTGGAGGTGCATAGTAGCCAAACTCTGAATTCCACACGTAACTTTCAAATGCAGTTGTGGCTACTCGGTCTCTTTGAGGATAAGAGAACTGGTAGGTAGTAGGGCTGGACTTTTTAGTCCCCCAAATGAAATTGATAAAGAATGGTTTCCTGCTCCATTTTCATCCTCGAAGAACTGGGAGTTTTGGGTTTATGCCAGCCAGTTCAATAACTTGTTACTTTCACACTTTGACATACATAAGCAAGCAATTTAAACATTTCTCACCGCTAAACACAGAATCCCCCATCAATATGGTGACATGGGGAGCAGGATTATGAACTACATGGAGCTATAGATATGTACTGCAGATGGAAACAGATGAACGAAGAAATTTAGAAGAAGAGATTATTTGTTATTTGTCAATCATGAACTTTTGCCTGTTGAACTGTTCCATATCCGTTAGGTAACGAGCAGGCATGATCACAATCAAAAGAAAAATACATAAAACCCTCGCTACATCAAACTTTCCTATCCAAAGACCCTCCAAACAAGGGAATCTCATGTAAGAAAATTAAAAGCAATACAAGGGAAAGAGGCAACATAATCCTTGCACCCATGACGAGATGTGGTTCAAACAATTTTCGTCATCATTGTTCTGCAACAGCTGGTTCTGCCTCAGAGAAATAGTCATGCCTGTAATTGAAAAGAATGTCATGGAGGTGCCACATTCAAAGGATAACTTGGTAAGAGACCATCACATTTACAAATAAAAAAGAGATGAAATTCACTTACCGTATTTTCCGTGAAAGTTGGTAGAGGCCTGTCCCTGCCATTGCTATGTTGACACTAAAAAGATTCCAGTTCTTCTGCAATTACGAATTACAGAGACCAATAATCAAAATCAGAAAATCCATCTGAACAAGCTACAAAGTAACCAAGTAAAGCTAATCAGCTATGTTCACTACTTGGTTTTTTGTTATTGAGTAGAGAAAAAAAAAAAAAACAATGAATTCCCTTCAAAGGAAAAAGGATAGTACGGTCCCAATTGACACTACAAATTTAATAATAATGACCAAGAGAACAACAGAAAGTAGAGACAGTAGTTGTAGATGCATGCATGATGCATCACCAAAGTATGAAACACTAGTCAGTGTTCTCTTGCAGATTTTCAGTCAAACTGATGATCGTTTGTGTACCGAACTAGATGAAATCAAGTAAATCAACCTACGAACTAATTCTGTCCAATATAAATCATTTGTCTTCATATTAGTGAACTTGAAAAGAAAAGTAACTATGTGACACTATCCAGAGTAAAGCAGTTAAAAGAAATCTTGGCATGGGAACTTCTAGAGGCTGGATCATTATTACCCATGGTTATACTTACCGGAGTGATGACAGTGCTGTAGCGTGACCATACAACTCCGGTGCATGCAACAGCTGGGTAATATCAAACAAAAAAGAGTGAGGTGACTAAAATCATATGAAAAATGACTGTTTCTTTACAACAACACTAGTTTAAAATTAAAAACCAATGTGTATGTGGTGTGCATGCTCACACATGGTTTTAACTTTAGAAAAACATAAAACAGCAGCACCATCGAACAAACCTATTTGCTGAGGATATGAAAGATTCTCAGGTGGTTTAGAGAAGTCAGCAATATTAGCTATGCTGATGCCCCATTTAAAAGTTGGTGCCCAAAATGAACTGCAACAACAAAGCAGTGTAAGGTTCTCACTTAACAGACAATAAACAACAGATGGAATAATATCAAATAATCTGTATGCCAAACTATACATCACAATGCACCAAATCTTAATCCGCTCTGAACTCTCACTATAATTGTAACCGATCAATAAAATAGCCACACTTGTTTCCAAGTTTCAAACGATGCTTTGCCCAATACAAAAATTAAGGTACAAATATAAACACAAACAGAACCAGTAGTTAACTACAGGCTTTGAAAAGCCAAGTTCGTTCTCATTTGAGGTCATTTCCATTCAAATTGTGTGTGCTGCAACTTTATTAAACCCGGATTACTTTCACATTTGTTAACCCCTAGTTTCTAAATTTGAAGTCTAACTCATCAAAATTAAACTGCAAAAATCAAAACTTGATCAATATAAAAGATGATCCATTTTGGGTTTTCGAACAATCCGATCCCCAGAAACAAAGCTCGAGTCTTTAACCCGATCCTTCCGATACAAAAAATGATCGACTATAGAAACAATTCAATCCAAAATGAAAGACCTAATTCGCCCCAAAACTGAATTAAAGATGGAAACTTTTTTTTATAATTTTGATGAAATTGAATCGAATAATCGGAGAATTGGGATAGTGAGAAAGGGACTCACTGGTTTTAGGGCCGGCGGGGTGGTTCCACAGCGCTTGGAGCTTTGAAGTCGCCATGAGTCTCTCTCTCTGCAACTCTCTCTCTCTCAAAAGCTCAATATCAGCTCTCGACTCAGTCGACTGTGTTTAAGTACGCCAACCATATGGCGACACGTGTACGGTTTAGAGTTTATTTCGAGTCTTGGTGGCTGGCCAAAACGATGTCGCTTTGGTCAACTGTTCCTTTCAACAATGGTGTACCAGGTCAGCAATAAGATTCCCAAAGTAAAAATTGATAGTGATTTACGAGTCTAATTTCAGTCTAAATATCCTAAATATAACGCACAAATTAGTCATTCTCTGCTTAATTACAGAGTTAAAAACTACAGAGAGAGGGAGAGGATCTACTTTGGATCCTACTTAACAACTAATCGAATTGAACTACAATTTCCTACCATACAACTCTGACTAAAAGGATGTCCAAAACCAAATAGAAGAACCTGATAACTTTGCTAAAAGAGTACAAGAAACATGAAAATTTCTGACTGAACAGATGTCCTATTATGCGACGTGAATGGCCTGTGCCGAGAACAGATGTCCTATTATGCGACGTCAATGGCCTGTGCCGAGAACCATCTCTATACCTGCAAAGGTTCGCTACTGCATTTCTTTACCTACACATCTTCTATGTAGTAAATCAGCATCCTGATAACCAAGACCAATCATCCTATTCATATTAATCCTGTGTTTCAGGCCACAACTTTGACGAACGAAGGAGCCATCTGCAGCAAGTGCCACACCCCGAGATGACTAGTCATCCCTTCCCAAAGGTGATAGCTTGCAACTGTACCTTCTTGTCACATATTGTGTCCCGTAAGTTAGTCTTTCCATCTGCAGAAAATAATGAATCAAGGGCGAATGCATGGGGATCCAACTATGGTTTCTTTCCTCATTTCCTATGAGATGCCATGATGGAACACATCTGCCGGTCATGTCAGCAAGCAACTGATGAGGCCTCATAAACAGGACGAATTCTATTAGGAGCAGGTCTTGCAATAAGACCATCTGTAACCCAACCAGCTGATTCCCCATCGGTTTTGACGATGTCAAATTCCCTCCGCACATAATCTAGAGACATTTCCAGTCTTCCACCTGGTCTGCAGTCGATGGAAGTTCCTTTTGCTTCAATTCCGGCATTCTTCTCCAACCAATACAGATAATTGACATGAAACAATGCTTTGAGCATGTCTTGTAGTGAAGATGTTTCTTTAAGAACCACCTGATTCACACCAATATATAAGTCACAACCAAAAACTTTTTATGTCCAAGTGTAAATGCATACAAGGTAGACAAAAATAATCGCACTACAGTTTTCAGTTTCAACAAAAGATACGAAGACATAATCTTGATCTTTCTTATGGATTCCCTTCCTTTGGATGTTCTACAATTTTCATAAAGCGAGTGAAATAAACAGGAGGACGGGGGATTAGAGAAAAAGATAATAACTCACACAGTATCTTCCCCTGTGCTCAGTCAAAATATAGCCTTCTTCTTTATATAAATTGAACAGTGCATGCACATCCTCTTTGTTGTTGATTAGATCACTGAGCTTGCATCCCAACTGCAACCTTTGCTCAATTTCAGCTGCAGCATCCTTCGCTTCTGAAGATAATACTGTTGGTTGTCCCTAAAGATGGATGTACAAAGGAAACAATGCATGCACATCAGACTATGCAACCTTCAACATAAGCATTTAATCATTTATAAACTATGATCTGATTCCATATTGTTTAGTATCCTCTGAGTAACTATTAAATGTATAAAAATTTCAAAACCTCCGAATCAAGAAAGGAGACTTCATTAAATATTGTGAGTCGCACTTGGTAGTAATCTAGTTATGCTCGAAGCATCATGGCTTTGCAAGTTGAATCATTTCCTCAAGGAATAATTGATTAAACTTACATCTGCTAGGCTTTCTTATCTCTCTGTATCTCTTGAACAGTCATCTATGACCCTTCTACCATCTCCCACAAGACATAACACAGCCTTCAGACGGAAATCTCAAAACTGTCCTACATTACTCAAGTTCATAAGTAATTAGTCACATGAGGAGGACATGAATAACTCACTTTGTTGCTGGCTTCCAATTCAGAAATGGTACAGCTGGAAAAAGCGGTTCCTCTTCGTTGACATCTTTGACAGGAGGTGCTTGGCCACTAAGCAGATATTCGCTAAAAACCAAACCTTTGAAACAACCAGGAACATTTTATTTAGTTTGTAATTCAGATCGTCAAGAAATAGTTATTATTTGATTTTCTTATGATAATAGGTACGAAAAATGATGCTGCATGTGATAAAGATGGGTCTGGTCATCAAGGAACAGTAATTGGGGTATCACGACATATTCCATTTGGATGCTGATGAACAACGCATACTCAACATGCTATGGTTCCAATTTAACTTCATTGGCCTATTAGTGTGCTGAATCATCATGAATCCTTTCTTTTCACATTCTTGGAAGGCAGTCATGCAACAGAATATTTGGTGTTCTTATTCAGAGAAAAGCATGTTTGGTATTTTTTTTTTTTCTGCTGAGAAGAATATTTGGTTTTTCATGCACAAGACAGCTTGCAATGAATGAAATGTGGATTAAAAGAATATCCGCCCACATTATTTTCCATAACAAAAAATAAAAAATAAAAACTTAAGAAAAACAGGAATTACTTGCACGATAAGGATTTAAAGTCCTTAATTGAATGGCTTGATACGATTTCAGATTGCAGAACATGTGGATGCAAGTGACCAGACTAAATGAAGCTAGGCCCAGAGACGTAGAAGAGCCTATCTGGTTAGCCAATGCTATACCAAGCCCGATCCCAATAAACTTGCTCACCATTCCCTGAGCTTCACCCTTAGCAATCACCTACAGTTTATTAATCATCCTTTCAGATTAGTACAACAAGGTAAAAGAATAAAACCAATCAAATTCTAGCGCCATTTGATACCTCAGCAAAGTTCCTCTGAGCAGCAAAACCAGCATAGAAACAGCTCCTTGTAGCAGCCTGTCAAATGATAACCACACATGACACATCATTATATTGGTTGAAATGATGATGTACATACATTATTATAAATGAATCGCAATTCAACATTGCCTACATATGAGTATGTTCTCAACTATAGCCACAGTTAATACATTTATAGAACGCCGTTATCATAAAGAAAAAAGCTACTTGTACTTCTTATATAAAAGTCAGAAACTTGACATCGAAAATAACCTGAATAAGTGCAGCAGCCGAGCGCCCTGCGCCAGCAGCAGCACCAATCAAGAGAAAATGATTAGGAAACACAGGTGTAAGCATCTCCATTCCAAAAGCAGCATTCTCAAGAAGGTCAGCAAACAGCCTCCACCCTTTGGGATTGACATCAAAATGCCTCCCGTATTTCGAGAGCATAATCTTGCTCAGGTATCCAATCCCATCCTTGAGCACCCAATTCAGCGCCGCAGCCGTCGGAATAGCACCTTTCCCCAATCCAACAGCATACAGCAAAGCCTTCACAAACAAATCAAACTCATCATCATCAACAATTCTACACTACAAAATACAACAATGCGTGCCGAAAAAAGGCGAAAACTAAGCTACCTGTGTGGCAAGGACACCGCTGACCTGGCTAGCGACGCCCTGGACAGCTCTCCAGAGAGAGTAGTCCAGATAATCACTAGTCACACTATCAGGAAAACCTTCTGGAAGCATCAATTGCACAAATAGACTCTTGCATTGCAGCCCTAGGCTCTCAAAGCTTATCGAACCCAAGCCGCCGCCGCTGTCAGCAACAAAGGCGTCCCTCACAAAATCAGGAACGAGCTTGGTCCACTTGCCTCCCTTGACCTCCCACACAGACTCCGCGTCCTCCTCCGACGAAGCTAGGGCATACGCCAGCCTGAGGTGGCAGAAGCAACACGCCACGGCGGCGAGGAATATTGACGAGAACAGAGCGAGGTTGTGGGACGAACCGCCGCTGTCGTCGTGCCACCACCACGAGGATGAGTCGAAGGGATTGTTCCAACCTCCGCCGGAGTTGTTGCTGTTGTTTCCGGCGTCGGAGCCGCCGGTGGGGGCGGTGAGGAAATGTTTAGAGGCGGCAGGACGCGGGAGCGGAATTGCGGTGGTGGCTTGAGGTGGAGGGAAGAGAAGAGAGGAGTGAGGTTTGGAGGAGAGGGCCATGGCGCGGCGGAGTTGGTAGCGGCGGCGAGGTAGGGACGCGGTGGAGGCGGGAAATGGAGAGTGAACAAGGACTTGGAAGCGCAGCCCATCTCTCACTCTCTCCCTCCTTCCTCACTTGTGCTGCTGCTGCTTCCTTATTTTACCAAAAACACACCTTTTCTTTTATTCATTACCTCGATTCGTCCACGTTAATTAGAGTTAAATTTCGAACAAAATCGTTTTGACATAATTTTTTAATAAATATAAGTTTACAAATTAGTGATATAAGTTTCGTGAAATGTCGTAAGTTCGACACACAATAGACTCGTCGCAGTTATTTGTTGATAAAAATAAATAAAAGTTAAGTATATAACCCACAATTTGAAGGATAAATTCACAAAAGTGAATCATTTTTCATGTTTTCAAGACTCTGCATATGGTTTATGTCAGTTTTCACCTAAATTGGTAATCTGTAAGGTTTCAAATTAGATCAGATTAAATTTGTCCTAATTCTGTCCAGCATGAATCGTAGACAGCGAGTACAGATGCCTTGGATTATTTTCAATCTGATAAAGAATTGAGATACCAATATACAGTATAATCAAACAATTAATCACGAAAATGAACCCTTGAAAAGAAAAAAAAAGAAAAAGATTGCTCAGAAGAGCCCTATATATGTATGTGTTTGTGTGTGTGAGAGCTGGGTGGATGGTTCCTCCTCCTGAAACCTGAAACGTACTCGTTTGATTTAGACAATGTCTGAATGTATAGGAGGATATTTGTACACCTTGGTATAATCGCTGCCTATATATCATCTTTCATCATTTCTCATGATGAATGTGCTAACTCATGAAACAATGAAGTTTGTGTTAATAAACTGCTAATGTGAATCATAGACTTGACATATATGTATAGTGTTGAAAAGTTAAGATTGTTGGATTTCTGATCAGATCAGGCGGATTCAGATCAGAAAGTGAGCTCAAGCAGATGCCTCATGTATAGTGCTCAGCAGATCCGCAGCCCTGATCAAAAGTGAACTTTGGCAATATTCGGAGGGGGTGAACATGATTATGGTACCAAGTAATTTCAGAATCCGTGAAGCACTGTTGGTGAACATGACCCCAGATCCCAAGTACATTGCAGCCTTGTTAACAGATCAACACTCACTGCAAAACAATCTGTTGAAATTGATCAATTAGGCCAGCTCGACCCAAAACCACAATATTAACCCTTGAAAGAAAATGAAAAAAAAAATCTGAAATCATTCAATACCTATAAGAGGGTAGAAATATTGAGATTCAACGGGACACACTTAACTTGAGGCAACATTAGCATAGGCACAGGAAAAAATATTTACTAAAACTGGTGACAAAGATATGCAGTGGCATTACCAATACATGATAATTATGCACCAGTAAGAATAGGTTTAAGAATCAAATAAAAACTAGATGCACAATCAGGAGACACACTCTTAATAAAGATGATATATGATCTTGGCCTCCTGGCACATATATTTCAACCGGAAGATCCCTTAATTGCAACACCCAAGAAAGATAGATGTCTTATTATCTTAAATATAGCCATTGTAATGGGAGAATATAGTCAAGTCATCACTTCAGAAATATAGCAGGTGTACCATTTTGAGAAACATTTGTTTAGGTATGCATCAAAATGTGTCTTAGCTGAACTGAATATTTGTAGATGTAGGGCCAATATCAATACCTTAAGCTTGAATGGAGATTTCAAGTTATTCTCAATAAATATAAAGGTAGTTAGAAAGAAAGAAATGAGCATACCAAAAATTTGCAGATGAACATGTTTTAAAACTTTTGTCATGTGTGCCTCAGTAAGAGAAGAGTTCAAGTCTTCTCGAGATTGTGATCGCCTGCTTTGAAGACGCATCTGAGATCTGTGAGGAGACCTGAAAGAGCCCATGCTACTGCTGTCAAATTGCATCTGGCCCAGGCTATTTGACGAATAGCTATGGGATATACTGCTACTTGATGGGTACAAGGAAGACTCCATTAGTTGGATGCCATCACCGTTATTGAGACCATGTCCCAATCCAAATGGTCTTTGTTGGACACCGCCTGCAACTGTTGGACTTAGAGGCGTCTTTACTCTGCCATCCCCTGAAATACAAAGTTGACATTGACTCTAAGGATATAGCAGGGGGCATTACAAATTCATAGGACCATCCTCAAAAGGCTCTACACTAGCATCCCTCATATTGGGACATATCTTGGTTCTTTTCTCGAATTTCTCAATATTTCCCTAATAATTTCATTATAGGCACATGTTGTTACACACAAACCAGCCCTCTTAAGACTCTAGACTCATAGCCTTTCACATAATCATTCTCATGAATTTGCACTAGATTGCTTAAACTATAAATGTACACGGCTAATTCACTGAAACACTTTGTTCTCTTATACCTAGCCTAGCTATTATGTTTATCCAAACATCACATTCTGGAGGGACTGATTCAGAACCATGAACAGAGGATGTGATGAATAAATGAGGGGAAGATCCCTCCAGAGGAAACCTCTTGGAAACACAATGGGAACACGGTAAAATTCTAATGTAAGAAACATTACAGTTGCTTATGCAAATCATTTCAGAACTAGCAAATCAAAATTCTTGAATAAGAGCTTACCAGGAATAATAGGACTCCAGCGCTGGAACCGGAAAGGAGATTGAATAACAGATGCAGAAGAGGCATTATTGCTCATAAACAGCGGGAGATACGGCCTCCAGAAAACCTTTGGCATCCAATTGCCAATGCATGATAATGCACAAAGGAGTAAAATCAATGATATAAACAAAATCAAAAGAAGAAATATTGGGTTTATTTTCATCTGGAGTATTTCATAACTGTGAAACCCCAGTCCAATCGAAAGTGTCTTTCCAGCTTCCAGCAGAGCAACCCCCTGTGTCCATGTGATACTTCCAGAACCAATGGTGATTTGATTGTCTATAATGTGCAAGCCCTCCCTCAGCAAGAATGCAATATATGGTGCCCTAAAACAGTACTGTTCAATGAAAGGCTGTGGAGCAACACTCTTCTTGCAACTTCCCAAGTTCTTTCACAAAATAGCCGCCCCTTTTCCAATACATCATCAAGTGACGACTCAGAAGTCAAATTGAAAAACCGGTAAACCACAAAGAATCCTGAAATTGCATAAAAATTTCCAGAAGGCCGGGGTAAACCATCTGGAAGAGCACAAGGTTGCACATCACAATCCATTGCAGGGGTTATATTGGACCATTCTGATAAATTAACAGCAACTCGTGCTAGTTTACCACACTCTTCCCAGTTTGGAGCACCAACGAGCTTCAGAGGAACCCCTGACCTTCCTCCTTTGCCCAAATTCTTTTTTGCATTCACAGGGCCACCTTCTTGGATTTTTGAAACACATTGAGAACAAATGTATTGCTCCTTGTACCCAGTCTGCAAGCACGGATGCTTAAGTTCTCCCTTCCCATTTACTAGTTCTGTCTTATTGACTTCTGGAAGCCTCTCAAAGAGATGACCCACAGACTTGTCAAACGCATCATTTAAACCATAACCGGCAAGAGAATATGCAGTGAGATGATGGTAAACAGTCCCAATTCTAATTTTTAAACTGGTGTCTTGTTGTACATGTTCATTACTCTCAAATGTAACCTGCAGTGATGAACCACCCAAGTCAAGCGAGCCAAATGTTGGCTTTCTAGGTCCAGCCCCAAACATACCCTATGATGGTTAAGGGCTATCCAGCCAAAGTAAGCTTCTTCCAGGCCACTGATAGTCCTAACCCAATCTCTTTGGCACAAGAAAGGCGACCTCTTGAGTATAGACCATGCATTATCTAGAAGCCATTTTGAATCATTACTCGGCAGCCTACGAACCCCTGCAGTTGCATAGAGGAAGAGGGACGTTGTCTTATGTGCATCCTTTGGAATTTGTTTCTCCGCCCATTGAACAAGTGGCTTTATTGCAGCCTTCAAGCCGGAAACATTGTGCACCAACTTGTCAAGCCCAGGCTCAGTTTCCATCCGATCATAAGCTCGCCCGGTGTGTGCATTAGGTTTCCTCTGAAGACCTTCTGTCAATGACTTCATCACAATCGGAAAACTGTTACCTTTCTCATTGTCCGCGGATGCCTGATACACATAAACTCTAGTTCCAGTACTTCCACAATCAAGCACAATATAGTACTTCGGCTCTCCTTTAAACCAGTAAGAATATGCCAACATGGAAACCAAGTAAACCAAAAAACCAACCAACAATACACAGCAAAGAAACATAAACGCTCGTACCCACTTGTTGCGCGAAAACGAAGCTCCTGGCGGTGATCTCTCCTTGGAAAAGCTGGAGGGAGAGGCCGCGGCCTCTCTCGGCAACGAATGAGGAGGAGGTTTCGAATGTGACACGGTTGCGATATTGGGATCTTCGATATCAACGTGGCTATAAGATGAGAAATCCTGGAGAGACGACGAGAGTCTGAGAAGGTTCTTGTCGCGCGCGGTGTGAGCAAATGCAAACGCGGCAGATTTAGGAGGGGAAATAACCGAACCACCACCCTGAGGACGACTCGATAGAGAAGAAATGAAATTGGCAATAAAATTAGACACCATGGTTGGTGTTGGTTTCTAATTGGAATAGTTGTGAAGAAAGATATGAAACTTTCAACACACCCAACAGCAACATGAATCAAGCAATCACATGATGGTGGGTGAAATTGAGTTGGAGTCTAGATCCGGAGTGACACTATAGTTGGGGAGTAAGAAGAGAAAATGACAAAGAATTCAAGGAATCGGACGCAAATCCAAATGCCCATATTGGAGAAGAAGATAATCAAAAACAGTGAGTAGAACAGAGACGTTTGAATTCTCCTGGGTCTTGGTCTCTGTCTATGGGAGTAGTATCCGGGTTGTTCAGATCCAACCACAACCAGGAGGAAGCACGATACCCTCTTTCTTTCTCTCTCTCCGCGTAATTTCGTACCCTTCTGGTAAATGCCAGGTGGCGTTGGAGAGAGTTCGGGCTTTGGGATTCTGGGCCTGGGCCTCTGGTCTTTGTGGTTGCGTTTGGGCCGGGTTTCGGATGGAGGGAATTATGTAAGATAACCACTATTGGACCTCTAAACCTAATAAATGGACCGGATATGATCCATTTGGTTCTTAACCCGGGTGCTTAAACCGTCACTCGACCCGATCCATATCCCGCTTGTAAATGCAGATTTGGAGCGAGCTTTCTCTCTCCCTCCCACACAACGAACAAGACTAGAAGACGACGACATGGACGGGAAGCTGGCGCCGGGGCTCTCCCGGAAGTTGAAGAAGGTTCTGGAGTGCCGCACCGACTCCCCGGACGTTCTCTCCTCCCTCAACACTCTCTCCTCCTTCTATGCCGAAAACACCCTCAGTCGCGGCGCAATCTCAGATCGAGCATCGAGAAGCGCGGCCTCTCCATCAACGTCGACTTCCTCGAGGCGTCGCGCGCGGCGCAGCAGGCCCTGGATCGCGTCGAGGACGAGGTCAGTGCCCTAGCCAATTGCTGCGACAAGATCGCCAAGGCTCTCAGCAGCTGCAGCGCCACCACCGGTGACATCATCACCACCACCGAGCGGCTGAAGCAGGAGCTTAACGTCACCACGCAACGGCAGCAGATCGTGTCGTGCTTCCTCCGCGATTACCAGCTCTCCAACCAAGAGGTAACGGAATATTTTATTCTCTGATTCGCCGTAACGGAATATATTCCGGTGATGAGAAATCTGAGATCGGATTAGTTTGTTTGTGTTTTGGCTAGATCAATGCTTTGAGGGAGGAGGAACTGAGCGAGAGCTTCTTCAAGGCGCTCTCTCACGTTCAGGAGATTCATGCTAATTGTAAACTGCTATTGAGGACTCATC
>WPAB01000200.1:0-32702 GCA_010134655.1 Fragaria nilgerrensis
ATGCTGCACAAACAAGGGAGACAATAAGTTGAAATAACTATTTTCTACTTGCAAAAGTTTCCCAAGAAAAAGAAAAGAAAGCTGAACAGTTTGAAGCAAAATTGAACACATACCTTATTCCTTACTAGCCAACAACAGAGCTGGGTTGTATTGCTATTGACAACAATCTCAACGTTCTTCAGTACCTTTCGCCTATGTACACATGTCTTCTGTGACGACCAAACCTCTGTCCAATTGAGGAAATACTCTCACAAGAATTCTATACATAGTTCCGTAATACCATATCCTCCATCTCTGCAAAACAAAAGTGATCCGATAACAATTCCGAACCCACATGTGAATCCAATCTCAACACTGATAACATTCCAATCAATCTCATCTCCAGAATTTGGATGATTTTTTCTGGTTCCGGTTAGTTGACAACCTTGTTTTGTTTTCTTCGGTCAAGGGAGGCCCAAACAAACCTTTGTTTCCTTCAAAGGAAGATTTTGAAAATTTGGAAATTGATTAATGCTCGGAATTCTGCCCTCGAGTTGATTGTTTGAGAGATTCAAGAATGAAAGGAAAGTGAGTCTTGTAAGTTGTACTGGAATTGACCACTCAAGGTGTTCTGTGAGAGGTCTAAAGACTCTAGCTGGCTCAAGTTGCTTAATGATGATGGAATTACACCTGTGAAAGCATTGTTTGAGAAGTCGAGGACATGTAGTGATTTGAGTTCTCCGATTTCATCGGGTATAGATCCAGTGAACTTGTTGTTTGAGAAGTCAATGGAGGTGAAGATTGTAAGTATTTTTCCAACTCCCTCTCTTGACCTTTGTTGGTAACTGTAAACTGTATACTGATAAAACGTATCATGTACACTGTCTGTAAATTGAAGGTAATTGAGCTTTGATGGGGCATCATCTTCATTAGCCATCATTGCTTGCCAAGTTGTCAAAACTCTCCCTGGTACATTCCACTAAAATTGTTGTGAGCTAGGTCTATAATTTGAAGCAATGGCCAAGTGCCATTAGTCTTGGGACATCCAACGCCTCCATTAAACTTATTGGATCGCAAGACTATGACACGCAAGGTAGATATGATCTTCAAAAAGCATGGAAATGGACCTGTTATTTGATTCTTTCCAACATTTAGAACTTGTAACTGCGGACAGTTGATAAGTGATGTTGGCAACTGACCTTGTATCTGATTATCACTAATGTCTAGTGTTTGCAAACTGCAATTGCGAGACAACTTGGCTACATTGCTAAGATTGTTCTCCTTAGCTTGAGTACTGAAAGGGTGCTCATTGTAGTCAAGCAGTGAGGAACCGTTCCACTCAAGGAATTATTGGACATATCAAGAACCTCAAGGTTATGTGAATTGCATATTGATCCTGGAATGATCCCTTGTAGGTTGTTGCTTGCAATAAAGAAGAATCGAGTGTTAGGAAGCAGATCTTCAATCGCCCTCGGTATGTTAGTGCTAAAGTTATTCCTAGAGTAATCTAGATAATACATGTTAGGTGACAAAGAAATTGGGATTTTCCCATGGAGCTGGTTAGAATGAAGGTCAAGGAATTGAACAGAAGTGAGATTGATTGTACCTTCTAGAGTTTCTAGAGAGTTACATGAAAGATTTAGGTACTGGAGATCCCTGAACCTCCAAATCCAGTTGGGTATATTGCCCTGTATTGGTTATCCGAAAGATCCAAATTCACCAATTGAGATTGATTTCTCAAGAAATGAGGGAATGTTCTTAACTTTCCTGAAGCCAACTCAAGTAATTAAATTGAGGAAAATAGGAGCGGGAGTAATTGGTAGCATCATGGCTAAGAGACAAGCTATTGTGCGAAAGACCAAGAAAGAAAGATTTCTGAGATGTTGAAGACTATCCAGAAGAAATGAGCCACTGAAATTGTTTGAAGAAAGAGAAGACTACAAGACCCTGAAAGTCAAAGATGGACATGGGTATTGGCCCTTCCAGATTATTATCACCCAAAAAAGAAATTTGAGAAAGTATGATGAGATATTAGAAATTTCAGGAAAATGACCAGAGAATTGGTTATCATAAAGATATAGACCCTGTAGCAAGGGAAGAGAAAACAGAGCTGATGGAATATTCCCATTGAGCATATTTCCACCTAAGTCGAGATAGGATAGGTTAGAAAAGTTTTCCATGGGATGCAATTAATATTACCTGTGAGACCATTTGAAAAGAGGATGTCTTCTAGTATCTGGAATTTACTGTACAATGACGGAATTGAACCTTCAAAGTTGTTTCATCCATCCGCAATAAAACCAATTGCGTAAGGTTTGCCATCGACTTGGGGATTGATCCTGTGAAATTACAGTCTTCGATATTAATTGTGGACAGCATCTTGAGGTTGCCAATAGAGTTCGGTAATGCCCCTGAAAAATTAGTCCACCCTAGATCCAGGTACTGAAGAGATCCATTTTTTGGAAATTCTGGCAAGGAACCATCAAGGTTTTCATTTTCGGAAAGGCTAATCTTACGGAGAGAAGATAACTGAAAGATTTCTTTCGGAAATGTTCCCTGCAGATTACAACTTCCGAGACTCAAAGATGTCAAGTTTGAAAAGTTGGCAAAGAATGTCGGAACTGGAGCAGAGATGTTGTTCCAGTCCAATTGAATCACAGAGAGGGACTGGAGCTTAGCAAGAGAATCATGGAAAGGGCCAGAAAGATTACAATCGGACAAGCTCAACACCCTAAGGTTGGGAAGGGAAGATGATATGGCTTGGCACCACTCACTCCCCCCTGCTGATATTTGGACAGAATCAAGATATAACTCTCTAAGCTCTGTGAGGTTCTCGACTAGCATGTGTAAGTTTGGGGTCTCAAGGATGTAATAACACCAAGAATATCAAGAACTACCAACCTCGTCAAGCGTGAGATCTCAATCGGAATTTTCCCTGAATAAGAATTTTTAGATAAATTTAGATACCTCAAGTTCATGAGCTTCCCGAATGCTGATGGAATCGATTGAGAGTCATTGCCAAGGTTGTTGTCTGCCAATTGAGGCTTTGAAGATTTTGAAGATGGAAGAGACTGCTAGAATTGTCGATACCACCTGAGATAGATTCACTGCTGATGTCAACACCGAGGACACAGCCATTGGTGCTGCAAGTAACGCCGACCCAAGAACAACAATCGGTACTTGAGTTCCAGGTAACAAGCTTGGTGGAAAGAGAGGCATTAAATAAGAGGTCGCTCTTGAAATGGAGCAATGATTGTTGCTGGTCTGGTATACACTTGCTATGGACTACAGGGTTGATGATGATACTAACACAGAGCGAGACAAAGAAAGAAAGAAGTGAAGCTGATCAGTTTTCATTTTGGATTAGCAGAAAACTTAGTGGTTATGTGAAGAATTCTTAATGGTTACGTTGGCTTTTATAAGGTGAAAGAGGATAACTTACCAACTCCTTTGAGATTTGTAACCACTAGAAATATTATGATGGAATGCAGAAGACTTTGGCCGGCCCTACAAGGACCATGACCGTCATACCCCTTCTTATACGCCAAGAGGGGTAATGATATTGTGGTGATGGAATTGGTCGCTTTCAAGGTTACTGTGGTAAGAGTCTACCATGAGATGTGTGGTTGTTGCATGACTATGAAGTCTTCCCCATCTACAGAGGCTGTTTTCTTCAACGTACAATTCCTTAATTTTAATTTGATGTTGATATGGAAGCTCAAAATAGTTCATCAAACTGAGGAATTGTTAATATGGAACCTCAAAATAGTTCATTAAATCAGGTTGAATGCATAAGAGCCTCAGTAACAGAAAATCCTTTTATTGAGACATATAATTTCCCTTTAAAGGGGCTAAAGAATTCTGAGTTGGTTGTGGTGATAGGTAGGATGGCTGACTTCCAAGTCTTCCGCAATTTTCTAAAAATTAAACATAGGATGGCTTGACTTCCAAGTCTTCCACATTTTCCAGAAATTTAAGAGAAGACAGAAGGCTAAGGAAATTTCAGTGATGTTATAGTGTAGGGTATTTATCGAAAGCAACGGATGTCCAGAATTTCAACCTATAAACCAAAAATTGAAGATGACAAATAATCACATTCAAGCACATACTAGTCTCAGTAAGAACAACCAAACAGTGATCCTCGGTCGTAGTACATGGAGGCCCATATTACAGAATAAGTTGGCCCAGGCCCAATCAAAGGCCCAAATCTGATGGATCCCCTCCCTCCCACTTCACATCAGTCTCAAGTCAAAACACTGACTCCATTTCCAACCTTCGTCAAAAACACTGACTTCCTTGTATCACTACATGATGATTTTGATTGGTGTTGTTTGGGATTTAGTTTCGGGAAGTCGTATCAGATATATTGTATGTGGAATTCTGTGTTTCTATATTAGTTGTGCTATTTAATTCTAGAGGTTGGCATATGACTTGAAGATACTCTAAGCATGCTGAGCAAGAATGCATGTATGGTCCGGTCTTCAATTCAATTCAGCATGTAAAGCCAAAAAGCAAGGTCCGGTCTTCGATCCTCAAATAATCTCATGCGCTTCTCCATAGTAGAAGTTGATATACTTAGACTGGATCTCTATACAGGAGTGTTGGTGTTTGTTGTGGATAAATCTTGTAAAGCCTCATGCTCTCATAATAGGCTTTCGCTTCGTGATACTTTGGATCCTCCTGCTCCTTTGATAAGAGCATAAAATGCGATGATTTTATAGTTTAACCTTTGCATTTAACTTAGCTATTTTCCTTTAAAAAGATTGTTTAACTTTGTTATTTTCTTAGGTACTTCGTGGAGTAAGATAATGCAAATATGTGTTCAAGTGATGCGAGCAAGGCTTCCAATACGAAGTAGAGATGTCAAGGATGGAGTTTGATCATTCACATGGTCAAAAATATCAAGGAAAGGCGATGGAACCACTTCACCAAAATAGAAGCTGTAAACACAAAAAGCTGAAAATGGTTTATGCTTATTTTCTCCGGTTTTCAAGGCCTATTTCCATGAGGTTCCGAGAATGTTTTCACTGAGATTACTGCTCAGATTTGTAGAGGTGCGTTTGTAGATCAATTTGGACTCAAGAATCATCCAAATCGGTGATGAAATCATGGAGTTATGAAGCGTCGAAGTTGGACAGAAAATCAGCAGTTCCGGAAAAGCTGTGCAGCAGTCAAGTTCGAGGCAGTGTTTGGCTGGATTCTGAGAAGATTTCTTGGGGGTTTTTGCACGATTTTGAAGAGTGACATCATTAATATAATTTTCCCAAAAGCCAAGCCCAGAGTATATATGGAAGACATTCAAAAGATAGCCCAAACATGGATTCTAATCAAAGAAGGAAACATAGTTTGAAAAGGAAGCTTTGAAGACTTGGAGACTATTTAAGGCAAAACCCTAATACCATAATGTTTTTTTCTAAGCCATCATATGGGAAGAGGGAGCCATCAAGAACTCAAGGAGAAGAAGTAAAGTTCAGAGCCCAGAAGAGATCGATCTCTCGACTCAGAAAATCGATCTTTTCCCTTGTTTTTCATCTTTCGTATTTTCTTTTCTTCCCGAATCTTATGAAATTCTCTGGTGTGCTTTCAAAGATGATGAGTAACTAATTTTCCCTTAGTTAGGGGCTGCTTCCAAGCCCTAGACATGGTGTAACTATGAAGTTGGCGTTTATTTAATTTGTTCCATGGATTTCGGATATTCATTGGTTTATCGTTATATCATTGATCAACTTTGTATGTTTATTGATGGTGGCCAACATTAGTATGCATGCTAGGTTGTAAAGCTATGAATGTTTTGTAGGATCATCATGTCTACTTGCATTCTAGAGTAGCGAGTGAGTGACTTGAGCCCATTCATATAAATCAATGTCTAGGTAGATTAGGACAACATCAGTACCGACATTGTCTAGCCTTATTCATAATCTTTTAGACCTTAATGACTTCTAGGTGAGAGCTATGCGAGAACATCACTCTAGGCTCCATTCTAGATGCTAAGTTAAGTTGAAAACATCATTCTCTTAACATACCAAGTAAGAAAGATTGATAAGTTAAGTTCAACACATCATTGGCTTAGCTTGAGTAAGGATATCCGAATGAATTGAACATGTTAGTAAACACATCATAGGTGTAATCATTGTCTAGTGGTGAGGAGTAGTTTCCAACTAGTTTTTGTTATTTGATTTCCAAAACCAAAATCCCCAAATTTAGTTTTCTGTTTTTGAGCATTCTGTCTGTCATATTTCTGAATTTTGTTAGCATAGCAAAACTACACAGTTTTCCCCCAAATTTTGTGTGTGTCTTCGTCAGTGTGTCTAGTTTCTCCAGATTTAATTTCGTAATTTTTCGTTGGGTCTAGCTATAGGTTTTATTTTCGTCTTTGTCTGGTGTCTGTTCAGTTTTTCAGAGTCATATTTGCAATTGTTAAGTCACAATCCTCTGCGGGAGACACCCTACTTTTCTATACTACCATCGATAACTTGATTGTGATTGCAGGGTTATTTATAAGTCTATTTTAGGCTTTATCAAATTGGCGCCGTTGCCGGGGATTGTTTTCCTTGATAATTGCAAATCTTTCGTTGATTTGTTTAGTTTATTCTTGTTACTAATCTTCTTTTGTTTTTGTGTCTTTAGGTACTCTTAATCGTTGTGTATGCAAACTCGGAGCTGTGGGAGCACTAACCTTATTCCCTTGGATCGTGAGATTGAACGCACAGCTAAGTCACATCGGAAACGTGCGTCGCAGCGTGTGGGAAAGGAAAATAAGACGGAGTCCTGCCTTTTCCACCGTTTCCACCACAATCACCTATTCCACCTTCATCTGTTGAGCTACAACAAGCAGTGAACACACCCCTTCCTCTTGTGCCTCTACAACAATCACCTATCTCTCCTAATGCTGATGGAATCGATTGAGAGTCATTGCCAAGGTTGTTGTCTGCCAAATTGAGGCTTTGAAGATTTTGAAGATGGAAGAGACTGCTAGAATTGTCAATACCACCTGAGATAGATTCACTGCTGATGTCAACACCGAGGACACAGCCCTTGGTGCTGCAAGTAACGCCGACCCAAGAACAACAATCAGTACTTGAGTTCCAGGTAACAAGCTTGGTGGAAATAGAGGCATTAAATAAGAGGTCGCTCTTGAAATGGAGCAATGATTGTTGCTGGTCTGGTATACACTTGCTATGGACTACAGGGTTGATGATGATACTAACACAGAGAGAGACAAAGAAAAGGAAGAAATGAAGCTGATCAGTTTCATTTTGGATTAGCAGAAACTTGGTGCTTATGTGAAGAATTCTTAATGGTTATGTTGGCTTTTATAAGGTGAAAGAGGATAACTCATTAACTCCTCTGAGATTTGTAACCACTAGAAATATTATGATGGAATGCAGAAGACTTTGGCCGGCCCTACAAGGACCATGAGAGTCAGTCACACTGAAAGCTAGGCTCTATGTTCAAACGTTTGTATTGGAAAGTGTTGAAAATTCTTTTATTTAGATAGTTCATAGAACTGCTCGACTTGGACAATACATATATTTCAAGTGCCGAAATTACTTATTTTTCTAGTAATGATTTTTGTTGACATGCTTAGATGCATGGTTATGGGGTCATGCAGACCGCAGTAGCATAAAAGTTTAAGAAGTATATGTAGTGTGTTATCTTTCACATATCACTTGGTTTTTTGATCATCTGTAATTTGAGTTATGTCATCCGTTTGAAGAAGATGAGGTGACATGAGGATACCCTTCTTATACGCCAAGAGGGATAATGATATTGTGGTGATGGAATTGGTCGCTTTCAAGGTTACCGTGGAAAGAGGCTACCATGAGATGTGGGGGTTGTTGCATGACTATGAAGTCTTCCCCATATGCAGAAGGCTGTTTTCTTCAATGTAAATTTCCTACTAATTTGAATATTTGATGTAGATGCTGATATGGAAGCTCAAAATAGTTCATCAAACTGAGGCATTGTTAATATGGAACCTCAAAATGGTTCATTAAATCAGGTTGAATGCATAAGGGGGCCTCAGTTTTTGAATTATGTCAGTAAAAACAACAATGCCTTAGTTTATCAGAGTTCAAATAGTAATTAAAAGTTTAAAACTCAGATAACTAGATGAAGTAACATAAAATCTTTTTATTAAGACATATAATTGCCCTTTAGAGGGGCTAAGGAATTCTGAGCTGGTTCTAATGATAGATAGGATGGCTTGACTTCCAAGTCTTCCGCAATTTTTCAGAAATTAAACAGAGGATGGCTTGACTTCCAAGTCTTCCTCAATTTTCCAGAAATTTAAGAGAAGAGAAATTAAACATAGGATGGCTTGACTTCCAAGTCTTCCTCAATTTTCCAGAAATTTAAAAAAAGACAAAAGACTTGGGAAATTTTAGTGTAGGGTATTTATCGAAAGCAACGGATGTCCAGAATTTCAACCTATAAACCAAAAAATTAAAGATGACAAATAATCACATTCAAGCACATACTAGTCTCTCAGTAAGAACAAATAGCAAAGCGATCCTCGGTCATTGTACATGGAGGCTCATATTACAAAATAAGTTCGGCCCAGGCCCAATCAAAGGCCCAAATCTGATTGATCCCCTCCCTTCCACTTCACATCAGTCAAAAGTCAAAACCCTGACTCCATTTCCAACCTTCGTCAAAAACCAGACCTTCAAACCCCGAAAGCTCTCATCTTTCCTCCAATGGCTTCCATCAACTTCAACCCATTCGAAGGCTGGTTCCGAAAACCCCCAAACCCACTCCCACCCATCAACCTCCTTTCCCTCGCCGACTCCTTCTGTTGGGGATCATGGCATCAATGTTTCAGCAGCTAGGCTATTCTATTCTAGGCTATTCACAAAATCCATGAATGCCTCCTTCTCAACCTCAGTCAACTGCTCAGCCTCGATTAGCTTATCAGTCCACTCCTCAAGTTCGTCAAATTTCCAATCGAATCATAAGACCAGAGGCGCTTCCGGCTCCCTTGGGAAGAGTATATCAACCTCAGTATCGATCGTCTTCTTCGAATTCTTCTCCTCCTCCTTCGGATTCATCATATACGGCATACAATACTGGAACTTCATCCAACGGTCCTCCTTCATCTGCTTCAAGCTCGCCTTCCTCTACGTGCATCCCAGCACGAAAATCTGCGGCAAATTCGAACCGGACTTGATCTTGCCTCCTCTCTCGGAATTCCAGCCTTCTCTTTGCTCCAGAGGAATGTAAGGGATCCAATCCATCTTCATCTGCCTCATCGGAACTATCTCCTTGTCCTCTCTCTGCACAGACTGATCCCAATCTCCATCGACGGCGGCCGAGGCGCCACGACGGCGACCAGCGTCGGGATCAGCACCGGCACCGACGGCGAAGAAGTCTCGGTCTGGCTGAAGAGGTAGACCTTGTTGTTCCCGATGCCGTGGAATTTGCCTCCTTCTTCTTCGAAAAAACAAAGAGATTAAAGTGAAGTCGCTTTAAATTTAACAAATTCTAATTAGATTAGAGTTATTCAAGCTAAATACTAAAAAGGGCTTATGCAACTAACAGAGGAAGGTCATTCTAAGCTCATGTTGAAGGATGTGAAGGTTCATCGATCAGTGCTTAAAAGCAAGAAACTTTAATTCTCAAACAAAACTAGAGGAAGAGGTCAGACTTTCCTAATATGAATAAATTGGAAGATTTGAGATTTGTTAGCTTTAGCTTTATTTGGAGTTTTTTTTTCTTTCTTTCTTTTAAAGGAAGATGTGATTTTTATTTGGAGTTTCTAAGTTTGTTGAGTTTGACCGCAAATTGTAGCAGCTCGTTTGCTACACGGGTTTACGGGGACTGGACTAGCTTATGTAAGCAAATAAGCTGTGTCTTGTGTTTGGGTGAAACAAGATTCGTTTTAATGAAGTTGTGTAGTTTTTGTGTATCTCTCCACACCTTCTTACACAAACCCTCCAAAATTCACGGGTTTGTGTAAGCCCAACTGAAATCTCTTTGTGACAACCCGAAATTTTATTATATACCTATTTACGTGTGTGTGTGTGTGTGTGTGTATATATAAGTATGATTGTTTTAAGTGTGTGTGTTTAGTGTTATATATGCTGAAAATTAATATAGTTATATAGTTTCTTTTATTTTTATTTTTATTTACTTTTTATTAAAATTTAATAAGTAGGGTTTTTATCCAAGCCCAATACCCAAATGCAAAACCCAAGCTCAAACTTGATAGCTAGGAAAAGAGAAGTGTCGTTCAGGCAGAACGACGTGGTCCTCTTCTTCTTCGTCTCCTTCACCGCCTTTTGCTTCTTCTCCTTCGCCTTCTTCCTTCCGACCTCTAAACTCGAAGTTTTGTCCTCTCTTCTTCACCGACTTCTTCTTTCTTCTGACCAGATATTTCCCAATCCGAAACATTGCCGCCATGAAACCCAAAAACCATCCTTGAAATGCCTAGCAGCCGACTTCTTAAGTAGGAGATGAATCTCTTGAAAAGAATTTCTGTAGATTAAGTTATGAATTTTCGAAGTTGAAGGTCAGTTTTAAATGGTTTCTGCATTTGTTACTATTTTACTGTTTGTTCGTTTTGTTTTCAACGGTTTCTTTCATTCAAACTTGTTTAGATTCACCACAAACTAAACACACACATTCTCAACTTTCAAACAAAACTTGTGACATTATTTTCCAAATTTATTTGAGATACTTGTGCCATTTTGAAATCAATTATGTGTAACAGTTTTTCTTCAAAATAAACATGCATCACATTTTGCTTAGTGTTTTTTTAGCACGTCAAATGTTATCTTAATGGCCTGAGATTTTAGGTACTATGTTTTGAGACGTATGCTTTAAAGTAAAATATGTTCTTAAACCATATGATACCTTTGTGTTTAACATTAAATGTGTGCTTATGGATAGGATTGTGAATTGTATTCGGATATCTATTTCTATGCAGGGACATGTACATTGGCAATAGCTTGGAATCAAGGTAGGGGGATCTGGGGAACCTCTACTCATTTGTATTGTGTTGGAATATCGAAGTACAATTGTACAAGATCATTGTTGTTATATATATACAAACACCAGCTAGGCTATTCTAGGCAGGCTATCAATGAATGCCTCCATTAGGAATCAATGTGGCCTTCTCGGATTCTAGAGCAGATAAAACATTGATGCCATGATCCCCAACAGAAGAACAAGACGCAGAAATGAACAGCAATGATGAAGTAAGAGCAACAAAGAAAATGAACTTGGGAGGAGCCATCAGTTTGAACTTTGAAGTTTGAAACTTTGAAGACATTTGTTGCTGTTCATGCATATTTCATATATAGCTGCTCCAATGTAGCCACTGACCATATTTGATTTCATTACGAGTCATGACTCATGACCAGCTAAGCATGAAGGTGGAAGTTGCATCTCTTTTTCATTTTACTAAAATGTGATTATCAGAGATGACTGAATTAAGATAGATGCTCTTAGATGCATAAGTTTTTAGTTGATAAATGGAGTGTGAAAATAATTATATGGGATATATTTCAATGTGGAAGGTATGCACTCACATCACTCACCTATGTATATTACTTGAAACAGAGTTGACAGCCAGTCTACGCTTCTGCTTGATATGCATAAGGCATATTTTCAAGGGTATGGTTCACAATTTGGAGAAGAAAAGTGAGAAATCATACATAGCTAGTTTTTAAACCCAGAAAAATCTTATCAATCATAAATGATATGGTTTTTTTTTTTTTTCCAACGAACGTATATTCGGTCCCCCATACAAATGGAATCCTAAGTGGAATTCTACCACTTTAAGGTAATTATATACATGTCATACTTTTGTAACCGCTACAAACTTTTCACATTCTGATAAATTCATGTACATCTTATTTAATAATATAGAGAGGTACCATTACAAACAAACTACAAAGTCAGGACCTATGATCAAGCAGTAGATTGAGAGAATCTTTTTTTTCATCATGATCCACAACTAGTTGAGTTATCCAATCTGATTTGCTGGTAAAATGTCGACTTTGGTTGGATCAAAGGTCCTGGATTGAGGCTTGATTCTGGTTGATTGATTGCTTCTGTTGAGTGTGTCTATTCTGTCTTTTGCTTCAAGTGCACAAATTGATATGCCATGGGCATAATTTTACATTTGTAAGCCTTGCACACATAGCCGGCAAAATTTTCATAGTCCTGCATTTCATACAGACAAAAGTTAAGTTTGATTCAGAGAGAGTGAGGGAGATGGAAAAAAGAGGGATCTGAGAGGGAAGAAAGAGGACCAACATTTCCAATAGGTTGATTATTCAGAACCAGCCATGGTACAAACTCTAGAGGTGGATTGAGGTGCATAATTTCATTGCCAAAGTTTTGTTCAAGCTGCAGTAATCCAACAATGTCAAACATAACTGACAACTTATTAACATCATATATTCTTTTAAATAGGACTATAGTAAGTAAAACATGAAACCTGTGTTGCATTTGAACTATTGTAGCAATCCAAAATGTGTTTCTTAGGCAGTCCCAATGATCTGAAGCAAGTTTCCCACTCCTTTTGCCTTCCCTCTATGGCCAGAAATTCTATGCAGTAAATCAAAGCAAAGGGCTTGTTCTGCATCAAAAAATCAAATTTCAAATCGATTTCCTACTCAATAAATTGATAACCTTTCATCGAAACTCATTTTTATCTCACCACATCATGCATAACATCGATAGCGCATGATTGCAGAGAATTCAACTTGCACTGATCTGGCCTATGCTATGAAATTATCACAGAAAGAACATATGCATCACTTTAATGATTTTATAAAAATGTTGCAGAAACTTTGAACAAATGATATTGGTACAAATAGTGATCAATATAAACCTGACAAAAAGTAGTGTTGTTGTTTGATTTGTTGGCGTATGCATCACCCCAAGGAACCAGTCTGAGATTAAAGATGGTGATGGTGCAGGCCTCAATTGTGTTAAGCATTCATCTGTTCCATGTTGTACAACACAAAAGGGGTTAAAGGAATAATCATAGAGCTACAAAACTGATAGGTATAGTAAAATTCAAACAACCTGGATTAAACTAGCTGGACATTTCAGTGATTCAATATTTGGATATGTAAATTCTATAAGTACAGAGGTAAAATTGTAAGTAAGATTAACACAAGGACAGTTAATTTAAAAAATGGAAAGATAAGGCGACTGCACCTGACATGGTAAACGACGTCGTCGAGAGATAAAACAGAGAAATGAGGTAGCTAGCAGCTGGAAGAAGATGAGTGAGTAGCTGAAAAGAAAAGAAGGGGGAGCCGATTGTGGAGATGAGAAAGCTGACCTGGCAGGCGAAAGAGCCATCGGAATTGAGCCAAGCGTTGCCCGAGGGACCATTCTGAGATTGACGACGGAGATGAGCCCATTGTCGAAGATCTTGGCCAAATGGTTCACTATGAAATCTGCACAACAAGGACACATCGTCTCGTAGTAGAGAGTCACACTCACATTCTCTGCTGCATAAGATTGAGATGGGTTTAAGACAAAGAGGAAGAAGAAGAGGAAGAGTCTGGGAAAACCCATTTGGGAGATTAGATAATTAGATCACAAGGCTTTTTTTTTTTTTTTTTTACATGATCCCTGTTGTATTATTCTTAACCTTATACCTCTGCAGTCGAAACTCCTTAATCACATTAACCATAAAGATCAAACACCACAAATTAAGACTTGAAAGTTCCGTCCTAGGTAACATGACGCCAAATCGAAGAAAAGTAGACCAACAATTAACCATGACAAATGTAAGGAAATCCATACGAAGGAAAGGAATAATTTCAGCAGGAGAAGAAGCATGCCAAATCCAAGATGAAGAGGACATACCTAAATTGGCGAGTCTATCGGCAACAGTGTTCCCTTCACGAAGGACATGAGAACAGAAGAAAGACATTGAACGAGTTCTAGCAACACAGTTATACCACAATGTGCGTAATTGCCACGGAGGGACAAATGACGACTTAGAGAAGCATTCAACCACACTCGTAGAGTCACACTCAAGCCAACATGTTGCCAGCCGAGCTGAAAAGCCAATTCTATCCCAATAATTACTGCCAAAAGCTCAGAGAAAAAAGCATATTGTGTGGTTTATATGTAAGACTATGTGGTTTATATGTAAGACTATATTGGGATTTAAACTGTAGTGAATGCTTGTAACTGTCTCTACTTTTATGGTGGTGCGTAATTATATCTATCATTGTGTGCCATATCATCTTCTTGCTTTCTTTCTCTGTTCATATTCCATGGAATCATCAAGAATGGATTCAAGCATTTGTCCACTGTCACCTATCATCGTATCTGAAATAAATGATGGCATTATATTTCACACCTTTCATCTATGAAATCCTCCCGTTCCAAGTCTCTTTACCATTCCCTGTTATTTCAACCAAATGGCCACAGAATCCATAAATACAAAACATAATTAAACTGATTAATTTTAATAACAAAATGAAAGCTGAGTTGAAAAGTACCTTTGGAACAGATTGAGCTGCTTCATAGAAGTTTTCTTCATCTGAAATCAAATGACACTATTAGTGAAACACAACCCTAACAAATTCTGACAGACTAAACAAATATTAGTAGATGTTAAAGTGCCGTACCTATGGCTTGTCAAGAGAAAAAGCTATCACATTCTCAAGTTGAGTACTTTCTATTGTGTGTACTCTCCATAACAATCTAGCACAGTTTGTCTTCTCTGACATCTCTAATGAGGTTAGCATCAGGAGCAAGACAAAGACAGTTCTCTTCATGCATGCTTCAGTTCCATAGGATGTGGTTGCATAGAAAAAGTTGTCTTCACTATATTCAAAAGGCTGATTACTTCTTCTAGCAGATTTCCATGGCAAATGGCAAAGGCCTTAGATACAATGTTGCACAATGAAGGGAGACAATAAGTTGAAATAACTAGTTTCTATTTGCAAAAGTTTCCCAAGAAAAAGAAAAGGAAAGCTGAACAGTTTGAAGCAAAGTTGAACACATACCTTATTCCTTAATTACTAGCCAACAACTGAGCTGTGTGTATTGCTATTGACAACAATCTCAACGTGATCAGTAACTTTCGCCTATGTACACATGTCTTCTGTGACGACCATACCACTGTTCCAACTGAGGAAATACCCTCACAAGAATTCTATACATAGTTCCGTAATACCATATCCTCCATCTCTTGCAAAACAAAAGTGATCCGACAGCAATACCCAACCCACATGTGAATCCAATCTCAACACTGATAACATTCCAATCAATCTCATCTCCAGAATTTGGATGATTTTTTTCTGGTTCCGGAGTTGACAACCATGTTTTGTTTTCTTCGGTCAAGGGAGGCCCGAACAAACCTTTGTTTCCTTCAAAGGAAGATTTTGGAAATGTTGTAAATTGATTACTGCTCGGAATTCTTCCCTCCAGTTGATTGTTTGAGAGATTCAAGACAGAAAGGAATGTGAGTTTTGTAAGCTGTACTGGAATTTGACCACTCAAGGTGTTCTGTGAGAGGTCTAAAGACTCTAGCTGGCTCAAGTTGCTTAATGATGATGGAATTGCACCTGTGAAAGCATTGTTTGAGAAGTTGAGGACATGTAGTGATTTGAGTTCTCCGATTTCATCAGGTACAGATCCAGTGAACTTGTTGTTTGAGAAGTCAATGGAGGTGAAGATTGTAAGTATTTTTTCCAACTCCCTCTCTTGACCTTTGTTGGTAACTGTAACTGTATCCTGAAGGTAATTACTACTATTTTTGTCTTCAAATTGAAGGTAATTGAGCTTTGATGGGGCATCATCTTCATTAGCGATCATTGCTTGCCAAGTTGTCAAAACTCTACCTGGTACATTTCCACTAAAATTGTTGTGAGCTAGGTCTATAAATTGAAGCAATGGCCAAGTGCCATTAGTCTTGGGACATCCAATGCCTCCATCAAACTTATTGGATCGCAAGACTATGACACGCAAGGTAGATATGATCTTCAAAAAGCATGGAAATGGACCTGTTATTTGATTCTTTCCAACATTTAGAACTTGTAACTGCGGACAGTTGACAAGTGATTTTGGCAACTGACCTTGTATCTGATTATCACTAATGTCTAGTGTTTGCAAACTGCAATTGCGAGACAAATTGCCTACATTGCTAAGATTGTTTCTCCTTAGCTTCAGTACTGAAAGGGTGCTCATTGTAGTCAAGCAGTGAGGAACCGTTCCACTCAAGGAATTATTGGACATATCAAGAACCTCAAGGTTATGTGAATTGCATATTGATCCTGGAATGATCCCTTGTAGGTTGTTGCTTGCAATAAAGAAGAATCGAGTGTTAGGAAGCAGATCTTCAATGGCAGTCGGTATGTTAGTGCTAAAGTTATTTCTAGAATAATCTAGATAATACATGTTAGGTGACAATGAAATTGGGATTTTCCCATGGAGCTGGTTAGAATGAAGGTCAAGGAATTGAAGAGAAGTGAGATTGATTGTACCTTCTAGAGTTTCTAGAGAGTTACATGAAAGATTTAGGTACCCGAGATCCCTGAACCTCCAAATCCAGTTGGGTATATTGCCCTGTATTTGGTTATCCGAAAGATCCAAAGTCACCAATTTAGATTGATTTCTCAGGAAATGAGGGAATGTTCTTAATTGTCCTGAAGCCAACCCCAAGCATTCAATTGAGGAAAATAGGAGCGGGAGTAATTGGTAGCATCATGGCTAAGAGACAAGCTATTGTGTGAAATATAAAGATAATATAGATTTCTGAGATGTTGAAGACTATCCAGATTAAATTGTTTGAAGAAAGAACAAGAAGTTCAAGACCCTGAAAGTCAAAGATAGACATGGGTATTGGCCCTTCCAGATTATTATCACCCAAAAAAAGATATTTGAGAAAGTATGATGAGATATTAGAAATTTCAGGAAAATAACCAGAGAATTGGTTATCATAAAGAGATAGAGTCTCTAGCAAGGGAAGAGAAAACAGAGCTGATGGAATATTCCCATTGAGCATATTTCCACCTAAGTCGAGATAGGATAGGTTAGAAATGTTTTTCCAGGGGATGCAATTAATATTACCTGTTAGACCATTTGAATAGAGGTCTATAGACTCTAGATTCTTGGCCCCGCTGAATGACGGAATTGAACCTTCAAACTTGTTTTCGTACATCCCCAAGTAAACCAATTGCGTAAGGTTTGCTATCGACTTGGGGATTGACCCTGTGAAATTACAGCTTCCGATATCAATTGTGGACAGCATCTTGAGGTTGCCAATAGAGTCTGGTAATACCCCTGAAAAATTAGTTTCGCTTAGATCTAACACCTGGAGAGATCCATTTTTTGGAAATTCTGGCAAGGAACCATCAAGGTTTTCATTTTCGGAAAGGATAATCTTACGGAGGGAAGGTAACTGAAAGATTTCTTTCGGAAATGTTCCTTGCAGATTACAATATGCGAGACTCAAAGATGTCAAGTTTGAAAAGTTAGCAAAGAGTGTCGGAACTGGAGCAGAGATGTTGTCGAGTCCAATTGAATCACAGAGAGGGACTGCAGCTTAGCAAGCGAATCATGGAAAGGGCCAGAAAGATTACAAAAGGACAAGCTCAACACCCTAAGGTTGGGAAGGGAAGATGATATGGCTTGGCACCACTCACTCCCCCCTGCTGATATTTGGACAAAGTCAAGGTGCAACTCTCTAAGCTCTGTGAGGTTCTCTACCAGCATGTGTAAAGTTCGGATCTCAAGGGGAACCCCCTCAAAGAAGGGATACCATAGAGAAATATCAAGAACTACCAACCTCGTCAAGAGTGAGGTCTCAAGGTTCCCCTTAGCGATGTAATAACACCAAGAAATATCAAGAACTACCAACCTCGTCAAGCGTGAGATCTCAATCGGAATTTTCCCTGAATAATAATTGTGAGATAAATTCAGATACCTCAAGTTCATGAGCTTCCCGAATGCTGATGGAATTGATTGAGAGCCGTTGCCAAGGTAGTTGTCTGCCAAATTGAGGCTTTGAAGATTTTGAAGATGGAAGAGACTGCTAGAATTGTCAATACCACCTGAGATAGATTCACTGCTGATGTCAACACCGATGACACAGCCATTGGTGCTGCAAGTAACGCCGACCCAAGAACAACAATCGGTACTTGAGTTCCAGGTAATAAGCTTGGTGGAAAGAGAGGCATTAAATAAGAGGTCGCTCTTGAAATGGAGCAATGATTGTTGCTGGTCTGGTATACACTTGCTATGGACTACAGGGTTGATGATGATACTAACACAGAGCGAGACAAAGAAAAGGAAGAAATGAAGCTGATCAGTTTTCATTTTGGATTAGCAGAAAACTTAGTGGTTATGTGAAGAATTCTTAATGGTTTTGTTGGCTTTTATAAGGTGAAAGAGGATAACTCATTAACTCCTCTGAGATTTGTAACCACTAGAAATCTTATGATGGAATGCAGAGGACTTTGGCCGGCCCTACAAGGACCATGAGAGTCAGTCACACTAGAAGTTAGGCTCTGTGTTCAAATGTAAGAAATTGCAAAATTGCTTCAGGAAATCATGGAGCTTGCCCATTAGAGGCGCTAAGAATTCTGAGCTGGTTCTAGTGATAGATAGGATGGCTTGATTTCCAAGTCTTCCCCCACCAGAGAAAAACCGACTCGTAGTTAAGAGATGTCCAGTGATGTTATAGTGGTCATCTCTTTCACATATCACTTGGTTTTTTGATCATCTGTAATTTGACTTATGTCATCCGTTTGAAGAAGATGAGGTGACATGAGGATACCCCTTCTTATACGCCAAGAGGAGTAATGATATTGTGGTGATGGAATTGGTCGCTTTCAAGGTTACTGTGGAAAGAGGCTACCATGAGATGTGTGGTTGTTGCATGACTATGAAGTCTTCCCCATCTGCAGAAGGCTGGTTTCTTCAATGTACAATTCCTTAATTTTAATTTGATGTAGATGTTGATATGGAAGCTCAAAATAGTTCATCAAACTGAGGCATTGTTAATATGGAACCTCAAAATAGTTCATTAAATCAGGTTGAATGCATAAGAGCCTCAGTTTTTGAATTATGTCAGTAAAAGCAACAATGCTTCAGTTCATCAGAGTTCAAATAGTAGTTAAAAGTTTAAAACTCAGATGATCAGATGAAGTAACAGAAAATCCTTTTATTAAGACATATAATTGCCCTTTAGAGGGGCTAAGGAATTCTGAGATGGTTCTGGTGATAGATTGGATGGCTTGACTTCCAAGTCTTCCGCAATTTTCCAGAAATTAAACATAGGATGGCTTGACTTCCAAGTTTTCCCTAATTTTCCAAAGAAAAACCGACTCGTAGTTAAGAGAAAACAGAAGGCTTAGGAAATTTCAGTGATGTTATAGTGTAGGGTATTTATCGAAAGCAACGGCTGTCCAGAATTTCAACCTATAAACCAAAAATTGAAGATGACAAATAATCACATTCAAGCACATACTAGTCTCAGTAAGAACAAATAGCAAAACGATCCTTGGTTGTAGTACATGAAGGCTCATGTTACAGAATAAGTTCGGCCCAGGCCCAATCAAAGGTCCAAATATGATTGATCCCCTCCCTCTCACTTCACATCAATCAAAAGTCAAAACCCTGACTCCATTTCCAAACCTTCGTCAAAAACTAGACCTTCAAACCCCTTTCTTCGAATTCCCTCTCGAGATTTGAGAAATCCCAATCGTATTGGTAGACTGAGTCCAAGAGATCCCACTCGACCCCTGTCAGGAATGGCGCCCTCCATAGATTTTGAAGGCTGCGTTGCTGCTCCTGGTTATGAGGCTCCATCGTAGGCTTTACAGAGAGAGTGAGAGAAGGGCTATGGAGAATTAGGGTTCTGGACTTCTGGTCAAGGGTTGTGTTGTTTGGTTTTGGCAATAAACCCTAGAAATTATAGGTAGAGTGCGCGCATGAAAACGAAGCTATGACTGCGATTACTTTGACGGTTATACTACAGCTCCTTAAATCGTGAATAGGACTTGAAAGGTCATAAATATGACAATCTTGAACAAAGTGATAGAAAGGCCTATTTATAGGCATCTCCCGAAACATCTAGAAGTTATATCAATATTGTAACTATTCTAATAAGAAAATCGAATTAACCAATCCTACATGTATTAAGACAAGTCACATAACAAAAGGACGAAAACATAATTTCCTTAAACAACGACCACATTAAACTTTGGTATTTCGTTACCAGTCTATCTAGCATTAGATCACCACATTCTACCACACTCAAAGCTACTAGTTTGGATAAAAAGAACATCAGAGATGATAGTATATCCCAAGTTCCTAATTGAATATTGACCTTGCATGTCCTCGTAAACCTTCTTAAGCAAGGAAAAGAGAAAAGGACAAAGGAAGTATAAGATACAATAGATCTTTGCCAAACACATAATATTATTAGCACCTCTCTGTTTAATGGATTACAATTCATCACTTTAAAAAATGCCATATTTTAACTGGCAAGTCAAGGAGTAGAGCTTTTGGTATACTAAATTTTACTTACCACACAGGCGATTACAGTAACATGGTGAAACTACTCTAAGCTAAATATACATACATCTTTGTATCACACTTGTATTATTTCTGTACGTCTCAGACACACCCTCTAAATAACTTCATGCCTCTTGTTGCTTAGTGTAGGGTAGTCCAAATGTTATCTCATAAAGGCCTCAGAAGTGGGTAATCTTCAAGTAGTTCACGCTCAGATAGAGTGTCATTTTCATTCTGAGGAGTCCACAACACCTCTACTGCCTGCAAGAAAAAATATATATCAAGCACAATTCAAGTGGACAAACTTACAAGTTACAACTAGAACTAAGACCATAATTCTCACTAATCATTTGCTTGGGGGGATGGATGCAAGCTTCTGAAGTGCTTCCTTCAAGTCGCCACTGCATTGATTGCAGGTAACTTGTGCACTCCTTCAGCAGCCACCAATATTGTTATCTGGTAGAAATTCAGTCAGGAAATGAATATTCATTATATCAAAAAGACGAGAAAGGATGAGACATTAACATATTATATTGCAGTGTCTATCGAGATTTTCAGAAATCAGGAACATATTATATTGCACCCCTGAGATCACAATAAAGAATTGGTTCTCACATTACACAACATATCCATACATAGACACACCACAATATAAAGGCGGCAAAATATATATTATTCTTCAAAGATGAGATCAATAAGTTCATAGTTATTGTCACAAAGTATAGACGCACCCGCAATATAAAGGCAGCAAAATATGTTTTATTGTCAAAAAATGAGATCAATACGTATTCCTATTTATCTTGTAAGTTGTAACCACGATAATTCTTCTTAAAACCAAACCAATGGCACAGTTCCTTTCATGAGTTTGTCATGTATATAGGCATAGAAACAACCATGAAATACTATACTATGAGTTTGGAAAACGGGAAACACGAAACAAAAAGATAGCCAATCAAAGTGAATCAATATGTCAAGTAGGCTTTACATATTAGAAAAAAAAAGGTGGTGGTATCTTGATTTTGATCCAGAAGCGGTAATTCCCCTATTTGCCCTCCTATTCCCCCTATTTGCCCTCCTCAAACAACAGGGACAACAAATTCCTAGAAGCTCCAAATCATAGCATGTCCAGATAGGTAGTCGTCTATGATTTCTTCATTTTATCTTTCATTCAAGTTGTTGCAAATCATATTGGTATTGGACATTGATTTTCTTTTCTTCATTCATAGGCACTTATATTTTGGTTTAGTTTTCATGTATTCATGGTGGTCCAAATGGTGGTACACAGTGCATGTTCGATATTCTTTGGGCATTAGTTTAGTCAGTTCACTTGCTACTTTGCCAGTGATCGTCGAGTGTTATAAATTCACATTCCAAATGATAGCCGCTTTTCTACAAGATGTCTATTCCTATCCAAACGAGAATTGTTTATTAATAGATATGTGTTTTTGTTTGCAGGATTTCTCTAAAGATCTAATTGAGAAGTTGTGTAAGTATTGACAGTGCGAGAGCTTGATGAGCATTTATGATAATTTCCCTTATCACATAGTATGTTTTTTTGGTGCTTGAATATCTATGATAATTTTCCTTCTCTGTTTTCAGTGTTTTACCAAAATGAAGAATGAATTCGTAATTGATCTTTAGTATAGGCATAATTTGTTTGACTAATTGTGTGTGCACGCACGCCCGCACACCGTCTGTGAGTGTGTGCGTGTGTGTGTGTGCGTGTTTAGATTGGTAACATGTACATTTAGTTCAGGGAAGGGAGAACATGTTGCGGCTGTGCTCTAAATCTCACTGGGACGCTTTATGCAGGTTAATTTCTAATGCACTACAGACATATGAATATTACAAGTACAGATGCATGTTGAATTTCAAATTTTGGAACATGATAGATTGATGCCTTTACTAGCTGTTACCTCATTCTTTTATTTATCTGAGTTCAATTTGAACCATCAGCTGCCCTTTTTTATTTGTGTATGAAAAAGGGACCTTTTGTCTTCGTACATATTTTTGGTTTGCAGCTTTTTGATTGATCGTGTTTGTGACCTTCTTCTTCACTGTTGTTGCAATTGAACTCCCCTTATCGGTTTCCAGTTTGTTTTGTTGAAACTTATATGCAATGTATAATGAATTTCATAATTTTCATGTTGTGGAAGCTCTCACCTTTGTCTAAAAGTGGCAACAAGATGGAGCAGTTACGGAAACTTTCAGCTCTTGGTTAGATGATAGTTACTGTTGTGCATTCGAACCAACTGTGAGTTGTCAGGGTAAGTGACATTCATAGAATGAAAGCTGAACTAGCACTCATCAAATTTTTGTTTTTAAATTCAGTTGTGCATGAGAAGATGACTATTGATTGTTAGATACCTTAATTGATACAAAAGCTACATAAACTTCTTTGACAATTTATATAACATTGTCATATCTTCTAAATAATGACCTGTTTATACTTCATGTTGCAGAAGAGTAGTTATGATGCATATATGAATGCAGAAAAAAATGAAACAAACTTCTATCATAGTTGTTCTACGAGTAAATACATCTTACTGATTAAATTTCTTTTTTGTCTTATGCGATGTCCATTTTTCTTTTTCAGGTTGCAATTGAACTTCCTTACATTTTCCCCAAGCAAGAGCCTAGGATGTAATGTACTTATGTGCAAATACTACAATTTTTTATTTCAGCTAACCTGCAGGGAGAAATTTGACCAGCCAATAGCAAACTCAGCATTTTTTTGTATTTTATATTTTCAATATGCTGCTTTTGTTATGTTTGGTGTTGAAATGAGGGTACTGGATGACGGTGTACATGTACATGTATAGAGCTATAATGGTTGTAAAGTGTATTGATGATATATGATTTTCTTATGAAGTTGGGAATAAAGTTAACGTCGGTTTGATCGAAAACTTCAGTTTTGTGGAAGGCTGTTGTTTTACACATTAAGATCCCAAATTCTACCATTAGTGATTATTACCTATAGCTACCATGAAGGAATTCTCTTTGATGAATCAAATTAAACCTTTGTCAGCATTGTTTTGACATATCCTCCAGCCTACTCTTTACCTACTTTAATTTGTCTTAAACTTTTGTGTTTCTGAGTTTTGGTTAAGACCTGACCTATATTTGTCAATAATTGATTGTTTGATTTCTGATTCAAACAATAAGTATTTGAATCGATAAAATTTGGTGAAATTCCTTCTGCACGCGCGAAGCGCGGGCACATGAAAGCTAGTGTATTTTAAGACAGGTTATCTTAGTTGACCTTACCACTGTGTATTCATTGCGGAATCCATTAGATCTCTGGCTTGTTGAGCTCCGCTTTCTTATGCTGTTCACGTTTACAAGTGTCTCTTCATCAAATTTACCCCTTTCTTCAATAGAAAGTTGATTGAAGCCTTTCTCTGCATCCTCTATGCTTCGCTTCAGAGACACCTACAAGTATGCCAGAAGTTATATTCCTTATTTCTAAAAGTAGTTACATTCTCTGTTTTGATCCATATATTCAAGTACTCCATGACAAACTCCATCCAATTAAGATGTGTGCATGCACAAACTATCTCTTGTTACACTAGTTTGTGGAGCACCTATGCTATGTTCCAGTTTTTCTAGACTGAAAATGAAAGTGAGAACATTAACTATTACATCATTAGATAACTGTAGTGTGCATTGCCTCGCCCACCCTTCACCTCCCTCGTTTTTAAGTTGAAAAGACAATATAAAAAGCTTACATCATGATCTGCATAAGACCTGGAAGCTGCTCTTCAAGTTTTTTTTTTCTTGGGTAAATTATAAGTTCACTAGAAGGAATTACTCTGATTTATATGTCCAAAAAGGATACAAACTCATATGAGAGTATAACATAGCAACACCAGCAAGACACTGAATCCATTTCTTTCTGAATGTAGATGTTTCTAAAGAGAGGCAAACACATCAGGTATTTGAAAACCCTTGCATATGTGCTCAGTATCACCCTTTAACAAGTTAATACGATATTACGATTGGTTATTGCTACCAATATGTGTGTGCGTGCCTGCCTTATGTCATAATTTTTTTGTGACAATTATCTTGAGAGAGAAAAGGAAATGTTGATTACACTGTAAATCTATAATCTCTTCCTAACGTCCACCTTAGTTTTTGACTTATGTCAGTAAAAGCAACAATGCCTTAGTTATAACTTATAGCTCAGAGCCTCAGATGATCAGATAAAGTAATATCCTTTGATTAAGACATGTAACTGCGAAATTGCTTCAGGAAATCATGAGCTTGCCCATTAGAGACGCTAAGAAATTCTGAGCTGGTTCTAGTGATAGATAGGATGGCTTGACTTCCAAATCTTCCCCAACTTTTTCAAAAATTAAACAGCCCACCAGAGAAAACCGACTCGTAGTTAAGGGATGTCCAGTGATGTTATAGTTGATCGAAAGGAACGGATGTCCAGAAGCCAAGCAGTAATACCAAAAATTCTTGAACAGGGTACAGGGAATACCTAACCTAAACTCAGCAGCCAAAGCCAAACAAGCAAGGCTCAGGTCTTCGACTCCGCAACTAGTTGATGCTGACCTCAAATAATCTCATGCGCATGTCCATAGTAGAAGTTGATATACTTAGACTTCATCTCAATCACTGGAGTGTTTGGTGTCTGTACGGATAAATCTTGTAAAGCCTCATATTCTCATAATAGCTTTTCGCTTCTTGATACTTTGGGTCCTCCATTAGCTTCTTCTTCGCTTCCTTCTCTTCCCTAATCTTCTTCTTCACTTTCTTCACTTCCTCCTTCACAAACGCCATGAACGCCTCCTTCTTGTCCTCAGTCAGCTCCTCGGCCTTGATCAACTCATCAGTGTACTCCTCAACCTCATCGAACTCCCAATCAAACTGCACAAACAGCGGCGCTTGCGGCTCCCTCGGGAAGAGTATATCCACCACGGTACTCTGCTCCTTCTCCTCCTCGTTCGGATTCATCAAATACGGCATACAGTACTGGAACTTCATCCAACGGTCCTCCTTCATCTGCTTCAAGCTCGCCTTCCTCTGCGTGCATCCCAGCACGAAAATCTGCGGCAAATTCGAACCGGACTTGATCTTGCCTCCTCTCTCGGAATTCCAGCCTTCTCTTTGCTCCAGGGGAATGTAAGGGATCCAATCCATCTTCATCTGCCTCATCGGAACTATCTCCTTGTCCTCTCTCTGCACAGACCTGATCCCAATCTCCATCGACGGCGGCCGAGGCGCCACGACGGCGACCAGCGTCGGGATCAGCACCGGCACCGACGGCGAAGAAGTCTCGGTCTGGCTGAAGAGGTAGACCTTGTTGTTCCCGATGCCGTGGAATTTGCCTCCTTCTTCTTCGAATTCCTTCTCGAGATTCGAGAAATCCCAGTCGTATTTGTAGAGCGAGTCCAAGCGATCCCACTCGGTGCCGACCGGGAACGCCGCCTTCCATAGATCTTGAAGGTTTCGCTGCTCCTCCACGTACTCCGGTTCCGGCTGCGGCTGCGGCTGAGAGGCCTTGACGCGCTTGGCGCGTGTGGCTTTGGGCTTGGGCTTGGCCTCCGTCGCCGCCGGGCGAGCCTTTCGCTTGGCTCCTTTCCTCATTCTAGGGTTTGAAATTTCGGACAGAGAGAACGGCTATGGAGATTTGGGGGTTTGGTGAAGAAGGTGTGTGTTTGTTTTGGTTTAAAACGCCAAGGGCGTGATAACGAAGCCAAAACTATATATAAATGATATTTAATTTTGGTCGAAAACAATGGGCAATGGGTTTTAATTTTAAAGAAAATTTAAGTAAATTGAGAGATGCCTTTTCCGGTTTCGCACCTAGATTTCAAATTGAAATTTTTGAATTTTGTGTTTAGTGAGGCGAAGTAATTTGCAACCACCAACGTTACGTAGTCAGATTATCAATGAGGCGGTAACTTTGATAACTTTAACGACGGTTTTGGTTGGAGTCTATAATGTTTCTTGATTTGTCGGTAATTCAAAACTTCCTTTAAAATGCGAGTCTGTAACGATGTATTTATAGGATACGACTTCTTATTGATTAGAGTTAGGAACTGTTTCCTGACATGACTATAACATGTTACACAGTTTCCTAATGAAAAAACAAAGAGATTAGAGTGAAGTCGCTTTAAATTTGACAAATCCTAATTAGATTAGAGTTATTCAAGCTAAATACTAAAAAGGAAGGTCATTCTAAGCTCATGTTGAAGGATGTGAAGGTTCATCGATCAGTGCTTAAAAGCAAGAAACTCTAATTCTCAAACAAAACTAGAAGAGGAGGTCAGACTTTCCTAATATGAATAAATTAGAAGATTTGAGATTTGTTAGCTTTAGCTTTATTTGGAGTTTTTTTTTTCTTTCTTTCTTTCTTTTAAAGGAAGATGTGATTCTTTCTAAGTTTGCTGAGTTTGACCGCAAATTGTAGCAGCTCGTTTGCTACACGGGTTTACGGGGACTGGACTAGCTTATGTAAGCAAATAAGCTGTGTCTTGTGTTTGGGTGAAACAAGATTTGTTTTAATGAAGTTGTGTAGTCTTTGTGTCTCTCTCCACACCTTCTTACACAAACCCCCCAAATTCACGGGTTTGTGTAAGCCCGACTGAAATCTCTTTGTGACAACCCGAATTTTTATTATATACCTATTTACAATTTGCTTATATATATTTATAGGTATGATTGTTTCAAGTGTGTGTGTGTGTTTAGTGTTATATATGCTGAAAATTAATATAGTTATATAGTTTCTTTTATTTTTTATTTCTTTATTTTTTATTAAAATTTAATAAGTAGGGTTTTTATCAAGGCCAATACCCAAATACAAAACCCAAGCTCAAACTTGATAGCTAGGAAAAGAGAAGTGTCGTTCAGGTAGAACGACGTGGTCCTCTTCTTCTTCGTCTCCTTCACCGCCTTCTGCTTCTTCTCCTCTGCCTTCTTCCTTCCGACCTCTAAACTCGAAGTTTTGTCCTCTCTTCTTCACTGACTTCTTCTTTCTTCCGACCAGATATTTCCCAATCCGAAACATTGCCGCCATGAAACCGAAAAAAACCGTCCTTGAAACGCCTAGCAGCCGACTCATTAAGCAAGAGATGTCAAAATTCTTAGAGACTAAGTTTCCAGATGGATAAGAATTGGGTTGAAGTGCTCAATTTGACTTCCTTTAGTCTTTCTTGGACTCCACGTTCTTCCCTCTTTTCAGACCCTTAAATAGAGGTTAGTATTCAGAGTTTTCTATATGGTTTCCTTAAATTCACTGATAGAGAGAGAGAGAGAGAGAGAGAGAGAGAAGAGAAGAAATTGGTGTTGTAGGAAATTGGTAGAACTCAAGTTAGATTCTCTTTATGTTCAGACCAATTGATTGTGTTTATATGCTCTTAGTTTGTGAATTTAGAATTTGACATCACTTTGGAATCTTTGTATGATTGCTTATTTGATTGGAATAGTTCATATTAAGAATTGGTTTTGGTTTTGTTGTTGTTGAATTTTGTGGCAAGTAGGATTACTAAATCCTTTGGTTTTGGTTATCTTTGTTTGATTTCTTTGTTAGCCAAATCAGTTCTCTTATATAGATAATCAGTTATGCAGCAGTTGTTGCTAGGATTTGTTGTTAGAATTCCATGTCTTAAACCTTTTTTTTAGAAATTGAGACATAAGCATACATCACCAGCTTTTCTCTCCTGTATCTGATTTTCGAAAAATCATAAGTAATTGTAGAAAAATCTCTTTTCTGCGATTCCAGTTCTCAAATGATCTTTAGGTTGTCTTTTACAAATGTTATGAAGACACTAACTGTAATTACCCAGCTAACTATGTCGTTTTAGTCTGAAAATTTACTGGTCAGGAAATCTTGCTGTCAGACTTTTATTGTTTTAGTTGTACTCTTTGCTTTTAATTTTTGTTGTTTTTATGAAATTATGCTGATATAGATATTTGATATTGGTGTTCCTATATATGTCTTTAATTCCTAAATTTTAAAAGTAGAAACCAAGGACTGGAGTTGTATAAAGTTGCTTGAAAATATAGAAGTTAAGACTATTGCATGCTACTTTCTATTGGTTGTCTTTGTGGTAATTTAAGCTAGTCTTTTAGTACATTATTTGTGTTGTTTCTTTCTTCATTTTGAAATATTTTAGTGTCTATATTCAATAATCAGTAGTTTTTGATACATTTGAGTTCATATAGTAGCTTTATTCTTTTCCAAACAGAATAGAAACTGATAAAGATGATTATAGAACTTTAGTTCTGCAAGTTTGGGTGTTCTGAGTAATTATAATGTTGTTGTTCGAATTAGAGACTCTTGTTTTCTCTTATACATCAAGAGCTTAGAATGACTAAGAAACCTATATGAGCATTTAAACATCCATAGAATTGATTAGGAACTTTTAGACTTTGCATGAACTGAAGTGACATTTGAATGAAAAGTTTCTGTAACTTGTTCATTTAGTTAACTTTGAGCAGCCATATCTTTTGAATTAATCATGCATTTTTAAATTCATTTGCATGTATTGTAAGGTCATATTCTTAGCTTGATATCTGGAAAGTTTCATGCAAGTTCATTTAGAATTCATAGTCAAGTTTGAAGCTGAAAACGTAGCTGAACATTCTGCAAATCAGCTTTTTTGTATTTTGGAGTCAGTCACTCTGTTGCTAAAAACCGTATATTTAGGTTGGTTATTTAAAGTTTGTGTCTTCATAAAAGTTGTAGCAGACATCCTAGACATTATTCCATAATTTGAATCACTTCAAAAGGATTTCTTTAGATTAAGATATGATTTTTCAAAGTTCAGGGTCTGCAGCAAGAAATTCTGCAGATCAGTATTCTGAGTTTTCGACCCAGCTGTCTCTTTACTAATATCTGTGCATTTTAGTTGAGTATTTGAAGTTTGTGTCTTCATGAAAGTTGTAGTACACATGTTAAATATCATTTAGGAGTTTGAATCTCTTGAAAAGAATTTCTATATATTAAGTTATGAATTTTCGAAGTTGAAGGTCAGTTTTAAATGGTTTCTGCATTTGTTAGTATTTATTGTTTGTTCGTTTTGTTTTCAACGGTTTCTTCATTCAAACTTGTTTAGATTCACCACAAACTAAACACACACATTCTCAACTTTCAAACAAAGCTTGTGACATTATTTTCCAAATTTATTTGAGATACTTGTGCCATTTTGAAATCAATTATGTGTAACAGTTTTTCTTCAAAATAAACATGCATCACATTTTGCTTAGTGGTTTTTAGCACGTCAAATGTTATCTTAATGGCCTGAGATTTTAGGTACTATGTTTTTGAGACATATGCTTTAAAGTAAAATATGTTCTTAAACCATATGATACCTTTGTGTTTTACATTAATGTGTGCTTATGGATAGGATTGTGAATTGTATTCGGATATCTATTTCTATGCAGGGACATGTACATTGGCAATAGCTTGGAATCAAGGTAGGGGGATTTAGAGAACCTCTACTCATTTGTATTGTGTGCTTATATGTTTGTTGATATGTTTGTTTTAGAATGATAGCGTATTTGATGGAATTACATGTTTGAAGTATATGTTATCAATCGGTGCATCATTCATTAAAGTGATTTGAAGGATAAGGGTGGTGAAGGTGATATGAAATTGATCTTTGCGTAGTTGAGTCCAAACCTCAGTAGGAACCATGCCCCATGTATGCCCATGGTTATTGCGCAATTAATATAGGAATGATAAGGGTAATTCGGGACTGGAGAAAGGGGGATGGACAAGATGACTAGCAAAAGAGGGTTAGGGATTGATTTTGGTGAGGTTGTTCATATAGTTGAGTATGTTGAGTCACATTCTTGGTAAAATACATGGTATGAGACATGTAGACTCAGTTTATTCTTCTATGTGGATTAACTGGAGTAAAACATCTATTTATGCATATTATGTGATCATTATCTTTGTTTGGAGAGGAATAGCTCCCTACTGAGCCGCAGGTTGAGCTCACCCCTTTACAGTCTTGCAGGTTATGAAACAGGAGAACAACGACAATTAGTGATGAAGATATAGTTTAGATAGAGTTTCTAATTGTGTAAGAGCATCATTTAGGAAGAGAGTACCCTTAGTCAATTTGGTTGTATCCAAATATATATTGAAATGAGAAGTCGATTCTTTTAAGCTGTCATTTCTTATTTCATTTCCTTAGCTTATCTTTTATTTTAGCTCACTCTTCGGGTTTTCGGGAAAAGAAAAAAAAAATCTACCCTAAAATCCGGGATGTGACACTCTTGTTTCTTCTCCTCGCCTCAACCTCGTCCATCTCTCTCAAACGCCGCACACAATTGTATTGGAATATCAAAGTACAATTGTACAAGATCATTGTTGTTATATACAAACACCAGCTAGGCTATAGTAGGCAGGCTATCAATGAATGCCTCCATTAGGAATCAATGTGGCCTTCTCGGATTCCAGAGCAGATAAAACATTGATGCCATGATCCCCAACAGAAGAACAACACGCAGAAATGAACAGCAATGATGAAGTAAGAGCAACAAAGAAAATGAACTTGGGAGGAGCCATCAGTTTGATTTGAAGTTTGAAACTTTGAAGACATTTGTTGCTGTTCATGTATATTTCATATATAGCTGCTCCAATGTAGCCACAGACCATATTTGATTTCATTACGAGTCATGACTCATGACCAGCTAAGCATGAAGGTGGAAGTTGCATCTCTTTTTCATTTTACTAAAATGTGATTATCATAGATGACTGAATTAAGATAGAAGCTCTTAGATGCATTTGTTTTTAGTTGATAAATGGAGTGTGAAAATAATTATATGGGATATATTTCAATGTGGTAGGTATGGACTCACATCACTCACCTCTGTATATTACTTGAAACAGAGTTGACAGCCAGTCTACGCTTTTGCTTGATATGCATAAGGCACATTTTCAAGGGTATGGTTCACAATTTGGAGAAGAAAACTGAGAAATCATACATAGCTAGTTTCTAAACCCCAAAAATCTTATCAATCATAAATGATATGGTTTTTTTTTCCAACAAACGTATATTCGGTCCCATACAAATGGAATCCTAAGGTGGAATTCTACCACTTTAAGGTAATTATATACATGTCATACTTTTGTAACCGCTACAAACTTTTCACATTCTGATAAATTCATGTACATCTTAATTAATAATATAGAGAGGTACCATTTACAAACAACTACAAAGTCAGGACCGATGATCAAGCAGTAGATTGAGAGATTTTTTTTTTTTTCATCATGATCCACAACTAGTGGAGTTATGCAATCTGATTTGCTGGTAAAATGTCGACTTTGGTTGATCAAAGGTCCTGGACTGAGGCTTGATTCTGGTTGATTGATTGCTTGTGTTGAGTGTGTCTATTCTGTCTTTTGCTTCAAGTGCACAGATTGACATGCCATGGCACATTTTACATTTGTAAGCCTTGCACACATAGCCGGCAAAAATTTTCATAATCCTGTATTTCATACTGACAAAAGTTAAGTTTTATTCAGAGAGAGTGAGGACCAAAAAAAGGGGGAGATGGAAAAAAGAGGGATCTGAGAGGGAAGAAAGAGGACCAACATTTCCAATAGGTTGATTATTCAGAACCAGCCATGGTACAAACACTAGAGGTGGACGAGGTGCATAATTTCATTGCCATAGTTTTGTTCAAGCTGCAGTAATCCAACAATGTCAAACATAATTGACAACTTATTAACATCATATATTCTTTAAATAGGACTATAGTAAGTAAAACATGAGACCTTTGTTGCATTTGAACAATTATAGCAATCCAAAATGTGTTTCTTAGGCAGTCCCAATGATCTGAAGCAAGTTTCCCACTCCTTTTGCCTTCCCTCTATGGCCAGAAATTCTATGCAATAAATCAAAGCAAAGGGCTTGTTCTGCATCAAAAAATCAAATTTCAAATCGATTTCCTACTCAATAAATTGATAACCTTTCATCGAAACTCATTTTATCTCACCACATCTGCATAACATCGATAGCGCATGATTGCAGAGAATTCAACTTGCACTGATCTGGCCTATGCTATGAAATTATCACAGAAAGAACATATGCATCACTTTAATGATTTTATAAAAATGTTGCAGAAACTTTGAACAAATGATATTGGTACAAATAGATCAATATAAACCTGACAAAAGTAGTGTTGTTTGATTTGTTGGCGTATGCATCACCCCAAGGAACCAGTCTGAGATTAAAGATGGTGATGAGATCATCATC
>WPAB01000120.1:0-33881 GCA_010134655.1 Fragaria nilgerrensis
TTTATCTCCAGTTTACATTTACATTTTATTGTTTGCATAATAATACATCGTAAATTTTAGACAACTTGGGGAGTACAAAAAATATGTCAGCAATAGAGGAAACCAGAAGGTCAATAGCGAACGCATACCTCTTAAATGAGTGTGTAACTTACTGGCGACTTATATCATAGTAACACAACCGAGGCGGAGTCATCCACAAACGTCTTCAATCTTCAGTTGTTTTGAAGTTGCATGTTCATTTGGTAACTTACCAATTCGTACAAGTCACTACAGGAAATCTCATCCTAGGCGACGGAATCAACTCGTCGCTTAAGACGAAATATTCGTTTCCTCAGATCTTAGGAGACGAATTATCCGTCGTTTAAGTTCCGTCGCGTAAGTGTCGTGAGGTAGACACTTACGCGACGGAACTGAAATTTTTTGTCGACTAAGAACCATCCAACCCGACGAACTCTGACATCCCTTGTCGACAAACTCATTCGTCGATAAATCTCTTTGTAGACGAAAATGTTTGTCGGAAATATTCTTACCCGACGAATACGAAATTCTTCTTAGCCGACGGAACTACGTCGGTATATATGTTTACTGACGAATACTGCGTCGTTCTTAGGCGACAGAAAAGTCGTCGTAAAGTTGTAATCCGACGAATACCAAACAGTTATTAGTTGAAGATTGATCTTTGTATTCGTCGGATAGGTTGTTGTTCTTAAGCGACAGAAGTTACTATTTTCGTCGCCTAGGTATTTCATCTTGGTAGACGAATGTTACTATTTTCGTCGCTTGGGTTGTTTATCTTGCGCGACAAAGGTTTCAGTTCCGTCACTGAAGAAAATATCTTTTGCTATGAATATTGCTTTTTCCGTCGCTCAAGATATTTGTCTTTGGCGACGAAGGTTTCAGTTCCGTCGCTGAAGAAAATATCTTTTGCGACGAATATTGCTTTTTCCGTCGCTCAAGATATTTGCTTTGTGACAAAGGTAACTGTTTCCGTCGACTAAATTATTTTATTTATGGTGAAATGACATTTTTCTTTTTTTTTTATCTTATTAACTGTTTCTAAAAATTACAAATTAGTAACAATAATCAAACACATACATACAGATATATTGATCATTATACAGTAACATTATATACCGGAAGCAATGGATTTGGATCATTTTTCATATATTGATGATAGATGGACAAATATTATTCATATATACGTACAAAATAATTAATGATTAACTAGGTAGAAAATTGTTTATACAATCTAGCTAAACTATGAATAATGCCAATGGGCACTGTTGTCCAATCCTACACGTTGTCGCCTCTATCAACTGTTTTGTGGAGAAACTTGTCAAGGAGGAGAAGATTGAGGAGGAGGAAATTGTGGAGGAGGCGCAACTTGGGACTGCACACACTATACATAGACTCGGCATAGGGCACGCTGCTGGACCTCTTGGATTGTTGTTGGGCACGCTGCTGGACCTCTTGGAACTGCTGCTGGGCACGCTCCTCTGATTCCTTTAGTCTTTGCTCATAGCGTTCCTGCACCTCTTGGAGTTGCTGCTCATCAACTCTAGGAGGACGACTACGTGAAGTGGAACCATTTGAAGAAAGGCTCAAGTCTCGCTCGCCTCCTCGTCCCATCCCTCTGATCTCCTTTCCTTTCCGAGTTTTGAGCACCTTACCCAACACCTCAATTTGTTGGGAGTGAACACTTTCCATAATCTCCTCCTCCGTCGCGTCAAGATGTTGTTCCTTAAATACATCATTTCGTTTATTGACCTCATCAACCATGTCATTCTGCATTTAAAATACATCAATTAATAAACAAAACATGCAGCTCAACATTTCTATAATAAAGTTTACTGGTTGCATAATAAACAGGGAATAAGCTACTGGGGGTCAGTAAACTCATTAAGCCAGTAGAAGTTTACTGGGAGCCAGTAAACTTGTACTGGGTCAATAAACTTGCAATTCATTATCTCCCTTTCAATTTCATGGCCACAACACAACAGATACCCTAATAAACAACTTTAGTGCTCTCTCGTAAACCCAGTAGAAGTTTATTGGCCCCTAGTAAACTTCTACTGGGGTCAGTAAACTTGCAATTTATCTCCCTTTCAGTTTCATGGCCAGAACACACAATAGATACCTTAATAAACAACTTTACTGCTCCCTAGTAACCCAAGTATAAGTTTACTGCCCCCCAGTAAAATTCTACTAGGGGTCGTAACATTGCAATTCATTATCTCCCTTTCAGTTCATAGCCACAAAACACAACAGATACCCAATAAACAACTTTATTGCTTCCTAGTAAACCTGCCCCCAGTAAACTTCTACTGTGGTCAGTAAACTTGCAATTCAGTTGCATGCCCAACAGATACCTTAATAAACACTTTATTGCTCCCTAAACTATACATCTTAATTAATGACAATGATAATAACATTTGTTTTTGGAAGAAGCAGGAAAACATGACATTCTAATTGGACAATGCCTACATTCAACTTAATGGTCTCATATATACCAATAGCCGGATTTACACATGCTTGAACCATTTGCTAAGCTTACATTCTAGTAAAAGGAAAGACACTTACATATTTCTTGGTTGTATCTTCATCACCGGCCCTGACATAGGTCTTCTCAAACCTTTGATAATTGGAAGGTACTCGCCTTGTATTCTAGTTCCTCCATTGTGTAGATGATAGGAGAAGACCCCGTGTGGTGGTGCATAGTCTTCTCCCCACGGTTCTGCTTGTCTGCCAAGGAGAGTCTCTAATATATACACGAAAAAATATTAAATAGATTAGTTCTAACATCTTGCACATTCATATTTCAAGTTATAAATATATAACTATACAAATGTAAGGGCTAATAATAAAATACAAAGGAAACAATGAAGGTAATTAAAAAAAATCGCCTTGAAAGCATCTGACTCGAAGTGCTCGCAAGAAACTCCCACTGGTCCTCTCTCTCAATGAAATCTACTGGCATGCCAGAGGGCCCTTCCTTCAGATAAGCTTTGTGACACTAGTACTTCCAGTCCTTGTACCTCTCTTGTGCCCTCTTCAGTATCCAATTGAACATTGGCTCATCATTTTCATCCCACTCGTACTTCGGCTAAGTAAGAAATAAAAAAAAATTCCCATGTTAAACTGAAAAATAAAATAAAAATATTAATACACCCAATTACTATGACAAAACATCTCTTTCAATTCATATCAACACACAATAATTTACACACATTCATTATACTTTACACATATCCATAACATTTTCACTTTATAAGAAAACTCAGTCTTATGCAAACATATCCTTAGACAGGAAATTTTATCAACAGAGAGATGTCAATTCAGTCAGTTCATGCCTTCCAATTATAAGCAATCATATATATGTTATCAACAAATGTAATAAGTAAATTTACTTTTCATATACTTTTTAGTTACTTACCGACATTGCATTCCACACCTTCCACTTCTCATTTGATCAAGGTCGTCGAACGTGCTTGCCCTCATTTCCACCAGACTCCGTATGGCGCAACCGATATCATGTGCCACCTGTTGTTATATCCCCCTCACGCTAGGGTCTTTTACACGGGAGCAATACTCCAGCTTGATCTTCTGCCCCGTTTGTTGAACGATATCCTTCGCCTTCTTTCCAGAAAATAAACCCCACTTCTTTTTCGGGTCGGAGCTACAATTAACATGTGAAAATACATGATGATATATACGTAATATACAAGAGGATATCTGTTGTGTGTAAGTGGCATGAAAATGAAAGAGACATATTGTACTGAAAGTGTACTGACCCCATTATAAATTTACTGACCCCCGTATAAGTTTACTAACCCTAGTAAAAGTTTACTGACCCCCATAGAAGTCAACTGGGGGCAGTAGAAGTTTACTGACCCCTAGTAGAAGTTTACTAGAGCAGTAGAAGTTTACTGACCCCCAATAGAAGTTACTGGGGGCAGTAGAAGTTTACTGACCCCCAGTAGAAGTTTACTAGGGGCAATAAATTAATACCTCCTGTGGGTTCTAACTTTGATTCAAGCGCTGCCGACGATGCGTCTTGCAGATTCAGGTGCGGTTGCAGTTTCAGGTGTGGTTACAGACGCCGATTGAGATCCCGTTGAACAACTGTCAACTGTAGGGCGCCGCACGATCAAGGGGGAGCCCCTGGTGGTACTGTCTCAACCGGCATGGGGTTAGGATGGCTGCTACTGCTAGCTGAACTGATGCTCTGCCGTATTGACTCCATCAAAGCACTGGCCTGAGTGGCTCGGCCCTTCCTCTTCCCCATGATCACCATATCTTGCACATGAATAACACACAATTGTTAGTAAATGAGTGAGTTATAGATAAAGATTATGAAAAATAGTCCATAGAAAAGCATACAGGTTGATCAAACCACTTGTATTTCTTCACTTTTTTTTTATTTTTTTAGACTTGATGCATTGGTGATACAGAAAACACTAACAAAAGCTGTGAGCCACTTAAGCAGAAGATACAATGTGATATTGGTTTTTTTTTTTAGATAATTAAAAAAATAATAATAATAAAACACGATCAACGAATTCGTTTACGATTCAGAAGTAACAACAAGATCATATGAGAAGAGAGAGAATACACAGACCTGCAAAAGGAGCGGCGGTGAGAAGGTGAGAGCAGAGAGATCGGAGCGGCGGGTGGATGCGGTGGCGATGAGTGGAGGAGGTGGGTGGATGCGTGATGGGGTCTGGTGGCCAGCTCTGGTGGCGCGACTCTGGTGGGATTTGGGAATTGTGGGTGTGAATTAGGGATTGTGGATTGCGCGAGGGAGTTAGTATAGTTTTTAATTAGGCCTAAGACAAATATTCGTGTCCTAAGTAATACAAAATTTCGGAAAAAAAAAGGCACAAAATTCACCCGCCTAATATTTCGGGATCCTACACGACGTAAAATACATTTTCCGTCGCATTAGTTAACCAAGCCGACGATTATACAATTTCCGTCGCCTAAGTAACATAAAATTTATAAAATGTGACTAATATTTCTGGTATCCTAAGCGACGGAAAGTCGACTTTCCGTCACCGTAAGAGTATTAAGGCGACGAATTATTCAAATTCCGTCGACTATGTATATTTTAAAAATTTCCAGAATTTTATTATATTAGCATCCGAGCATTTTCGTATAACTTTTCAAACTAAACCCAATTATATAACTCCACGTAAGTATTCGTACTTAAAAAGCATACATATATATATATGCACTTTAAAATTACGTACAATGGAAATTTGCATGAATATTATATAATTAATGGTTTGACGTACATACGTGGTTAATTATAAATTTAAAAATACATATGATATTCAGAGTCGTCCGAATAATCGTAAATATATATATATATACTAATCGTACTCATGATAATCTGAGTCGTTGAATCATCATCTTCCTCAGTTTGGTCAGAATACTCGTCATCCTCTATGTATTCATCATCTATGAAGTCGTCGTCATCATGACTGGGGTTGCGACGTTGTAGTGAGATCAGTTCAGATGGTGTAATTGGAAGGTAACCTATGATAGCCGAACATGTTGGTTGTTGACACGGATATCCTTAGTATCAGGGACTACATGTAGAGAATCCTCTTGATATGGTTCATTCGGTTGATCAGTTGTTAGTGGTTCACTGGGCCCACTCTCATCATCCCCTCCCAGTGTAGCTGCACTCCAAATATTTCTATGGTGACATCACCTGCACCACTTTTCCAACCCTCACCCATAGCCGGATCATCAAGATAAAACAGTTGTTCGCCATCGTGGCAAGAATAAACGGCTCATTATCATACCATACATTGTTTGAGTCCACTGAAACAAGCCCAATCCAGAATTGTACTCCTCCGTCTGGTTGGGTCAGTATTGAACCATTTACACTTGAACAACACGATGGCATACGGTTGCCATTAGATTAGTTCGATGGACACTAACAAGAACCCCGTAGTAGTTAAAACCCAGACCCTCAACCAGACTCCATTGTTTGGGTGACATGGCCTTCATTCATTCTGACGTCACAACTTAACACCATTCACAAAACATCCAGCACGAACTCTGTGGCTTTGGGGTCCTTCAGCCAACAAGTGCAACTCCGGGTCGTAAGAAGAAGGAAACTCTTGTTGAAGTGCTCATCTGTAACAATTTTAAGAGCAACGTTGTTACATATGTAACATCAAAAAGCAACATATATTTAATTTATGTACATCTATATATATAGAGATCGATACAAAGGTACGTACCCAAATAGGGAAGTAATCAGGAAATCTCTCTTGTGTATGACTCATTACCATACTGCATTTCCAAATGCCTCTTGAAGTATCGCTCGGCTCTTCGCAATGTTGAAGGACAGACCAATGAGCCTCTTTGATCTCATCATTACTTAATCTTTCAGAATTACTTAACCTGCCGTACGATTCAACATCGTTGGAAACAACTGATAGCTTGAATTGCTGGCTAATACCCGTCCAGATGATTCCCCACTGGTGTCTTCATCATGAGATATGCGCTGCAGTGCAGTAAGTTACGCACTCAGCCTGTGAATATATGCCGGCTGATCGACCCTTCAGGGGAAACGTTTGTTTTTGTTCTCTTCTTGAAATCCCCCAGTTGCCTGCAAAACAAATATGCAATCTTATAATAAATATTTAAAATACCATTTATCTTAATTTGAAAAGGATGATAATTAGAATAAATATGAGTGCATGCCTCTCATTGGATAGCACCAGGTATACTATATTAGACCAGTAAGCAACACTGTTCAGGAAGGTGGATCATGAGGTGAATCATGATGTCAAAGAAAGTCGGGGGAAAGATACCCTCTAGCTTGCACATGATGTACACAATGTCTCTTGCAATGACCGAACATCAGACTTTTAAGCTCTTTAGCGCTATCCTCTAAAAGAATTGGACAAAGCCAATAACGTGTCAACCACATCACTCTACAAATACTGTCTAATGACCACGGGAAGAAGACGTTGCAGCAAAACATGACAGTCATGAGTCTTCAACCCACTAATCTTATTTTTCCCCATCTTAACACATCGAACGATATTCCCTGCATACCGTGAGGATACTTAACGTTTCCAACTACTGAAACACTTCCGCCTTCTTTTGAGGATGGACTGTGTAGCCTGCTTTCGGTATTATGGTTTTTTTTGTTCTCTACTAGCCATAGCTGGGGGCGTATACCCATCATCTTAAGATCAACACGAGCTTTGGGGGTGTCCTTGTTCTGATGTTGAGATTCAGAATTGTTCCAAGAACGTTGTCACAAACATTCTTCTCTATGTGCATGACGTCCAAGTTGTGGCTAATTTTCAAGGTCGACCAGTAAGGCAATTCAAAGAATACACTTTTGTGCGTCCAATACTTAAACTCATCAGGCGTGGGAGGATTCAAGTCCGTTACTTCTTTACTGGTGCTCAAATATCTGAACCAGTGCTGGTTAAGCCTCTCCAAAATCCACTCACTAGACCTCCCTGGGGGTTTCGAATTATGCTCCTCAGTCCCATCAAATGCCTCAACATCCCACCGTCACTCGTGATCCGCGTCAAGATGTCTACGAGATCCCATGAAATAAATTTTGTCGGCATGCCATGTAGAATTGACGTCATTGCATACCGGGCAAGCCTTGTACCCCTTAGTTTGTTGGCCAGACAACATCCCGTAAGCTGAAAAATCACTGATGGTCCAAATAACAGCTGCTTTCATCATGAATGAAGATTGACCATGGCTGTCAAAGGTAGGAAGTCCATTTTCCCATAACTCCTGCAGCTCGTCAATTAATGGTCTCATGTACACATCCAAACACTTTCCTGGAGAATACGGCCCATGTACCATAAGCGTAAGAAAATTGTACTCCTTCCTCATACACATGTTGAGAGGTAGATTGTACGAAAATACTACCACAGGCCAAATGCTGTAAGACAAATTCATGTTTTCAGTAGGATTGAATCCGTTTGTTGCAAGTCTGAGTCTGACATTTCGACAGTCTCTAGCAAATTCGGGAAAAGAACGGTCAAAGTGCTTCCAAGCCTCCCCGTCTGCGGGGTGTGTGAGATTATCCGGATCTATCCTCTCCTCTCCTCTCCCTGGTGCCTTGCCTGGTGCCATCTCATATGTTTGGCCGTATGTGAAGACATGTACAGACGCTGCAGACGAGGACCCAACAGGAAGTAACGAAGAACCTTCCTAAGAATGGGCTGGTTTTTCTGTTTAGATGAAGTGGAAGCTACATACCTTGGCTCGTAGCAGTGTAGGCACTCAACTTCATCCTTGTTGTCTTTATAATACAAGATGCAGTTATTGACGCAAGCGTCTATCTTCTGGTGATCAAGACCGAGGTCAGCCAACATCCATTTTACCTGGTCGAAATTTACCGGACAACTGTTACCTTTGTGAAGCACTTTATTCATAAGTGCAATATCATCATCAAAACATATGTTAGTCTTTCCTCGCTTGTTTTTTATCTGCATGTGCTTCATGACGGTACCCAACACAGTATGCTTACTACTAGGATACAATGGGGTTTGTACTTCCCGTACAAGCCTGTTATACTTATTATAATCACTGTTGTGGTCAACGTGGGAGACATTAGGGAAGGTGTCAAGGGCGTTGTCATAAACAACATTTTGCTGATATTCTGAGGCGGTGAACGAGAAGGCATTGCTTAAGAGGTTCATCACAACAGGGTCCCCGTAACTAGTATTGGAAGATCCTGCCTGCTGATTATGTTGTGCTTGAATTTCTGAAGTGTAGGCATTTGATCTTGATTTTCGCGGTGCCATGTCCATGTGGTATAACTAGGACAAATACCGTTTAGTGCCAAGTGAGAATACATGTCTTCATATGTTACTGATTTTCGATTGAGACATTTGTTGCACGGACATATGTGAATAACGTGTCTGGAGGACTATGTAGACGCACGAACTCAAGAAAATCAAAAATGCCTCTCATATAAACTGGGGACCCCCTCCCTAATTGCATCCAGCTCTTGTCCATGTTGTACACTATAATAACAGTAAACAAAAATATATAATCAAAAAATCGTGAATAAAATACGGGAAATATATATAAATATATATATATATATATATATATATATATATATATACTTTGTTGAGAAAATAAACATTTACTCAAAAACAAGGATTTTAAAGCCCATTTCAATGAAAAAACTGTTGAGTAACCCATATTAATGTTTTAAACCTCTAACAATTATATTATACTCTTATTGCATTCATTAATTACACGTTCTCTCTCATGTTCAAAAAAAAAAATTAACACGTTCTCCCAGACTCCCACTCTCCACGATCAACCGAACTCTCAGCTCTACCACTCTCTATCTCTCTCTAACACTCGATAACTGACACGACCCACCCCGAATTTCACCTTGAACCTGGAATAAATCGTCGGCGGGGACTACCTCCAAGGAAAGATTTACCGCAAAATTCGGTACAACCTCCCTTGAAAATGGACAACCATTCTAATAGAAACCTGCAAACACGTCTAAAGTTTCCAAATCCAACCTTAACTTCTGGAGCCTTCGTGCTCCCCAAAAACAATCACCACCAACAAGATAATAAACATTATCTAAGATAATATACATCCTTCGTCAAATATTCTAAAATATTAACAAGCCTTCACCCACAACCAAAAATATATACATTAAACCCAAGTATTCAGAGCTACTAGACACTAGCGGAAGTAAGAAAACACAAGTAGGTTAAACAGGTAACCTACTGGTGAAAGGTGGTGGAAATACGGGTGACTATGCCTCATCTCCTACTAGATCCAATCCGAACTCTGCAGACTGGGCATTTTAAAACGAAGGGCCCAGGGGAAGACATTTAATAACGTCAGAGTGAGTGGACAAAAATAATTTAATAAAAATATTTATGCATTCCCATTTTAATTTCAAAGAAATTATGCTGCATGCTACCGCTCAAAAGCGCTCAACTCAAAAACTGACAATTTCTCGACTAGCTCCGGCTAGTCACCAACTCAAATAAAATGAAGCCTCTCAGGCTAAATTATATATAAACATATATGCGTATGTATTTACACTCGTCACACTCCTTGTATGAATCCTAGAAACAATTTAGAAAAATAGAAATTCATACACGGCTACAACGCTGGCGTCTAACGCTCACGTTGCGCCATAATGGTATTTTTCCTCATTATGACCGAAAATGACGATATATTACATGTGGACTCCCTATATGAAAACCTAAATAAACGAAAAAGAAAAGTAGTTTTCATATAGGGCTATGACGCTTGTGTCTAACACTCACGCCACGCCATAATGGTATTTTACCTCATTATGACGGACCAAGCACGTATGGCTAGCTAGCATTTATATACATAATATACTCATAAAATCCAAAATATATATATCCACCGAAAATCTCATTTTCGGGATCTCTTACAAAGGAGGAAAAATTGTTAAATAGCCGAGAAATCAATAAGTCTCATCAGAAGAAATAAATGATCAAAAAAATCATTCATCGCATGCTTTTCAATTAAAAACAAAGGTCCACTCACAACTTTAGGCCTAAGCCTGACGTCGATCCGAGGTCACTCCAATTCGAGTCTCCTCACGTCCTGTTCCAAAATATAGTTAAATTTCCCAACTAAAAATCCAATATTTATTCAAAATAGGCAAAAATAACTGAGAGCCATAAACACGCTCATCATTGCCTAACTTCGATATTCTTAAATCAGAATGACCCAAACTTTAATACCATACTCGACAGCCGTAAATACAACCTTTCTCAGAAATTGACTTAAATCCCACGGCCGGATTTTACTTTATTTAACCGCCAAAATACCAAACTTTGGAAATTCTCAAACCTATCCAAATCTCATCCAAAAATTCCACAATTCACTTCATTAAACTCCTCTAATTATTACACATTTAAAACCATCCAAAACTCCAAAACAGCGGCGGCGCGGCAGCGGCGGCCGAAGGCCGATTTTGGCGACGTCCAAATTATACCAAATTTTAACAGCATCTCCTCTCAACATCCCAAACAACTTTCATAACTATCACTAAGTCCAATTTCAAGCCTAACTAGGTCAATTGAACGAAAACATCCTAAAAGCCCTAGAATTTCAACTTCGAATTTCTCCTTACTGAGCTCAAGAGGGAGTGAGCCTTTTGGTGGGGTTGTTGCACAGGAGGAGATCTACAAAACCGTACCAAGCTTGCCCAGATTGGTGGCCGGAGGAGGGAGTTCCGACGACGGAGGCAACACGACAGTCGCACCTTTCGGGGGAGAGTGTTCCTTCACGGCAGAGCTAGGGCGGCTGTCACCGGTCTAGAATGGAAGCTGGGTTGATGGCCGACCTTTTGGGACCGGTTTGACGGCGAACGGTGGCCGGACGACGGCGGACGGGCGACCGGAAGTCCGGCGGGTCGGCTGCTCGAGAGGGAAAATCGGGGGAGAGGGAGAGAGAGAGAGAGAGAGAGAAGAGAGAGAGAGAGAGAAAGAGTTTTGGGCCTCACCCATCCGTCCCAACTCTTCTATATACAACCCAAATCCAAAATTTAACACCCCCAAAAAATAATACCCTAATAAAAATTACCTTTTACTAGCTAAAATTTACCATTTTACCGTCGTTACATTTTCTCCTACGAATAACTCTCCGAAATAATCGTCCCTCAAAACCCTCTAGGGACCAATTAAACTATATGTCATGTCGGAGACGGTAAAATTCTTATTACAATCAAGCTAGTAAATAAGATAAAATTTTACGGGTCGGGATGTGACAATAACGATCTCTGGTTTAGGGTTCTTCACGATCTCCGTGATGCCATCAATCAGGCCACGTCGCTCTCTCGTTAAATATCTATCGACTCCGTCGCTCTCTGCAGATAAATCCCAGTTAAGCAGGAAATCGCTCTCTGCCTTAATCTCAGTCGATCCAAGTTGATCTGTAGTTCAATCTCGGCATCGCTGTCACGTTCAATCGCTCACTCTCGGCGTCACTCTCTGGTTGAATATATCGACGTCGATATCTGCTTCAATCGCTCTCACTCGACCTCGCTCGGGAAAACCATCAAAACAGGTACATTTTGAATTTTATTGAATTTAGGCTTATTTTGGACTTAACTGATGATATTGAAGCTCCATTCTCTGATTTACTGGGTATCTGTTGTGTATAATTGACATGAAATTGAAATGGAGAAACTGTATTGTAGTTTACTGACCCACAATAGAAGTTTACTAGGGGGCAGTAAACTTTTACTGGGTAAAGGGCAATGAAGTTGTTTATTAGGGTAAGAATGAGTATATGTTGTGTATAATTGACATGATTATGAAAGGGAGATACTGTATTGAAGTTTACTGACCCCTAGTAGAAGTTTACTAGGGGGCAGTAAACTTCCACTGGGTTCACTATGGGGCAATGAAGTTGTTTTATTAGGGTAAGAATGGGTATATCTTGTGTATAATTGACATGATTATGAAAGGGAGATACTGTATTGAAGTTTACTAACCCCTAGTAGATATTTACTAGGGGGCAGTAAACTTCCATTGGGTTCACTAGGGGGCAATAAAGTTGTTTATTATGGTAAGAATGGGTATATCTTGTGTATAATTTGCATGATTATGAAAAGGGATACTGTATTGAAGTTTACTGACCCCCAGTAGAAGTTTACTGGGGGGCAGTAAACTTCCACTAGGTTCACTAGGGGGCAATGAAGTTGTTTATTAGGGTAAGAATGAGTATATCTTATGTATAATTGACATGATTATGAAAGGGAGATACTGTATTGAAGTTTACTGACCCCCAGTAGAAGTTTACTGAGGGGCAGTAAACTTCCACTGGGTTCATTATGGGGCAATAAAGTTGTTTATTAGGGTATATTAAGTGTGTAATTGTCATGAAATGGAAATGGAGATAATGTATTGAAGTTTACTGACCCCAGTAGAAGTTTACTGGGGGGTAGTAAACTTATATTGAGTTTACTATAGGGTAATAAAGTTGTTTATTATGGTATATTAAGTGTGTAATTGTCATGAAATTGAAAGGGAGATAATGTATTGAAGTTTACTGACCCCCAGTAGAAGTTTACTGGGGGCAGTAAACTTCTACTGGTTTACTAGGAGGCAAGAAAGTTGTTTATTAGGATATATTAAGTGTGTAGTTGTCATGAATTGAAAGGGAGATAATGTATTGTTGTTTACTGACCCCCCAGTAGAAGTTTACTAGGGGACAGTAAACTTGGTTATTGTATATAATGTTTAACAATAATGATTTCGCTGTTATAACGTGTACAAGATCTGCCGATGAAGATAGAAGAAGAAACTGACAGAACTTGCTAAAGCAAATGAAGAACTGGTGAATACAAACACTGAATTGCTCGGCAAGTTAAAGAAAGCTGACAACCAAATCATTGAGCTAGAGAAAGAAAGGAGGGCAGACAAAAATGAAATAAACGCTCTCAAGAAACAGTTGCAGAAGGGGGCAAAACATACTCAGACAAAGCAGATAATATGTGATAGGAGCACAAAGTGTGACGTTCTTAATATGTTTATACCCTTTATTTACCCTTTGTTAACTCCTATTTAGTTGTTTTAGCTTTATATTTATGTTTAGTTAGAATAATTGCTTAATTTAGAAATATGTAGGTTTTAGTGTTAGAATACATAGTATTTTCGGATTTGAATAATTTGGTGTTGAAATTGTGCTAAGTATTGGAAATCCTTGTTTACTCAGGATTCATGTTTTGATCAGGATTCCATCTTCCTCGAAGCCGAGTCCATGAAGGAGAGGTCTAAACCAAGTCCAATATGTAGAAGAATATCTAAATTCGGCAGAATTTCAAGAATATCCAAGCCTTGAAAATCCGGATCAAATCGGGAGAATTCCTGTGCACGTCTGCCAACTTCAACGGACTCTCCAGGACAGCTCACAATGAATCAGAAAATGTGCCAGATATGGATAGAAAGCTACGGGAGTCTAGTTTCCAAATCAATTGGAATCACCTCAATATCTATTTTCTAGAAGAAGTTATGACGTAATCATCAGAAGAGGTCATTCTGCCGAAATTGAGAAGAACTAGGAATCCTAAACCAACTTGGTTTAGGCTTTGTGGCTGACTTCTCTAGGGTTTTTCCTCTATATAAAGCACGACTTCAAGGACAGAAGATCATCATCAACCCGTGCAAATAACACCAAAGCCTTTGCCGAAACTACATCAACCTCCAAACACTACAATCCGATCCCACCTTCAGCATTTGTCCAAAGCACGTAGCCTAGGATTCCGCTCACTCAAGAATAGAACACGTAGGGATATTTTGAGAGTGAATTCCATCTTCTATTTTCAGATTGCTATGTTTGTTCTTGTTTTGTTTGTTTTAGGTTTTTTCTTTAAGTAAACTTCGATTCTTGTCTATGAGATAGAAGTACTTTTGAACCATGTTTTGAATAAATTTTCAATTTTTAATCAATTTTTATCGTGAGTTTTATTAATACTTTAAGATTTGTTTTTTACTGAGTGTGTAGTTTTATGTATCTATAAATAATTAAGATTTTCGGATTCATATCATGTATTTGTAGTATTGTTACACAAGTTGTTGATATTGCATTTGTTAATCATCCAAAGTTCGACTTTGATACACGTAGTTGATAAGTTGCATTGTCTTTGTTTTTCACTGATTTTCTACCTATGTTTGATTAGGATTGTGCTTAAACACATCATTCTTTATGTGATACGTAATTGCATGATTAGTTTATGTGTGTGACCGATAAGTAGAGCACGTAGCCGAGCTTGTTTGTGTCGCGATGTTGAATGAAACCCGTAGTCTAATTCTAAGTTGGTCTATGTCATAGGAACCACTAGGATTATGTGCTAGGAACTTATGTGCATATCAAATTTAGGTTGTATATTTGCTCACGGGTTGTAGACTTAAATGAGATTAGAGATTGTCTTCTTTATTCTTACATGGTTGTTTGGTTGAGTTTGCATGAATGTTGGTTGATCACATGTAAATATGTATAGAAGTAATTTAGGATTTATTTTCATTGTTTATTCCAAAATCATCAAACCTTTAAACCTATGTGCTTATTTCGATATTTACATTAGATTAGATGGATCTACCCTGTAGTTGGATCCCCGGTTTAGAACGATCCCTGCTTGCTTTATACTACGATTGATTTGTTGACAGGGTTAATTGATGCGTGTGCAAATACGTTTTATCAAATGGCGCCGTTGCCGGGGATCCTTCGGGATCCTCGATCTTTTTAATTGAAATTTGCATTGTATATATGTCTATATGTTTATATTTGTTAAAACCATAAACTTGTATATGATGTAATTGTTTTTATTTTCGTCTTTCTACTTTAATACTTGTATGAATAATGTTGTAAGTTGTAATGCACAGGAATAGGTAGGATCCCTTTTGTTAATTCTAGCCTTAACCCTTCTTGTTTACCCTCGGGTTTGCATGAGGTTGTGGGCGGCTTTTATTAACACTTGGAGTCATGTTTGGTTCATAAGTTTGTTGCTAGCTGAGTACATTGGTACGCTCCTTCTATTACTCTGGTGCATGGGACCAAAATTGGATCTCAAGAGCCTTGAAAACATACATCTCGGTGATGGAGTTTTCATTGCTCACTAAACTAGTCCTACCATGTTCACTATCTCTGGATTGAGCTATTGACCTTTAGAAACAACGCTTCAAGCTTGTGATCGAAACATCAATATCCAGGCCGCACGTCCACCGTGTCTTACCATCAAGAATCATTATTTATTTAAGTGTTTTAGTAGCAACTCGAAAATAAACTTGTATGACTTTGTAATCTTAAAGATTGGTGCCATGTATGATTTTGTATTTCATTTGTTTCAAAATTTATCTCTTGATTTTTGAATTTCTTTTGTTTTTCCTTTGTTTTGTTTTCCTTGATTGATTTTTGGAACCCTTGATTCCTTTCTCTTATTTATAAGAACCCTTGGTTCTTAGCTTAGTCTAGTTTATTGCTTTTGATTTCGTTTTATACGAGAACATATTGCTGCAAGATGACGAAGATATTGAAGAGGTTTATGCCGAGAAGCAGCCGGACAAAGAGGCCGTGCCTCAGTCTGAGAGAGAGAGTACGGCAGTTCCTGCCGAGAAGAAGAAGGTGCAAGAGGCCGTGCCTCTTGCAGTCCCTGCTGATCCAAAATCCACTCAAGCCGTGCTTGAGAAAGGTAAGTCTTCTAGCTCTAATGGTTTAGTTTCTACTAATGTCCATGCTCGTGCCCCTTTCCCAACAGGTTTGCTAAATCAAAGCACGATGAAGCTGATCATGCAATGATTGAGTTATTCAAGAAGGTGGAAGTAAAACATGCCATTGCTTGAGTGCATTCAACAAAATGCGAAATTCTTGAAAGAGTTGTGCACCAACAAGAGGCTACCACGAGAGAAGGATGTGTAGCGGTAATGAATGAAACCATCTCTGCAGGTTTTTCAAAGGAAACTACCACCTAAGCTCAAGGATCCAGGGAGTTTTTCGATTCCATGCACCATTGGTACTCATAGTTTTGATAAGATCATGTTAGATCTAGGTGCTTCGATTAATGTTATGCCCTCTTATCTTTATGCAGACTTAGGTCTAGGTGAGTTGAAAAAGGATAACATTATCATTAGATTAGCTGACCGCTCCAACAAGATCCCTCTGGGATATGTTGAGGATGTTTTAGTGCAGGTTGCAAGTTTAACATTTCCTGCAGATTTCTATGTCATTGACATGGAACCGGCGGATGCAGATGACAAAGAAATTCCCATTCTGTTGGGAAGACCATTCATGAGAACCGCCAGGACCAAAATTGATGTCTACTCAGGGGAACTAACTTTCGAAATAGATGGAGACATCATTAGTTACAATATTTTTGATGCAATGAGGTATCCACTTCCTGAACTTTTTCGAGATTCTTTTTCTATTGATGTTGTGGATGCTCTTGCAGATGAATATGTGGAGACAATAGCTCAAGACACTTGGCACTCACCTTGGCAAAAAGAATCGGATTTGATGCCATGGGGAACAAAGTCACATTAACCCAAGATGCCGTGCCTTTCCCTTGCGTGAAACCGTGCACTCCTTGAGGTGGCTGCCGAGGTAAGCTACTCTCCCCTAGTCCAATTCTCTTTCCATCTAACAAGTTTCTTCCTTCCATTGTCCAAGCTCCAGAATTAGATCTCAAGGTTCTTCCGGAACATTTGAAGTATGTGTACTTGGGAGAGAATGAAACGTTGCCGGTTATCATATCATCATCATTAGAGAAAGAGCAAGAGGAGAGATTGATCGAAGTTTTGAAGAGACACAAGACGGCCATAGGTTGGACCTTAGCCGACATCAAGGGAATTAGTCCTACAATGTGTGTTCACCGAATTTTGCTTGAAGATGGAGCAAAACCGACCAAGGAGGGTCAACGACGTCTTCATCCACCTATGATGCAAGTTGTGAAGGATGAGGTGACAAAATTGCTCGATTGTGGAGTCATCTACCCAATTTCGGATTCAAGGTGGATTTCACCGGTTCAAGTTGTGCCAAAGAAGAGCGGAATCACGGTGGTGAAGAATGATGAAAACGAGCTTGTGCCGCAAAGGACTGTAACCGGCCACCGAGTGTGTATCGATTATAGGAGGCTCAATGCAACAACAAGGAAGGATCACATGCCGTTGCCATTCATTGATCAAATGCTTGAGAGGTTAGCTGGTCATTCCTTCTATTGTTTTCTTGACGGTTATAGTGGTTACAATCAAATAAGTGTTGCGGAAGAGGATCAAGAGAAGACAACGTTCACATGTCCCTTTGGCACTTTTGCCTACCGCCGCATGCCTTTTGGCTTATGCAATGCTCCAGGTACGTTTCAAAGATGCATGTATCATATATTTTCTGAGTTCATAGGTTCTAAAATTGAAGTCTTTATGGATGATTTTTCTGTTTATGGTGAAGATTTCGATGCATGTTTAGAAAATGTAGAATTTGTGCTTAGGAGATGTGAGGAAACTAATCTTGTGCTTAATTGGGAAAAATGTCACTTCATGGTTAATCAGGGTATAGTGCTTGGTCACATTGTTAGTTCTAGGGGTATTGAAGTTGATAAATCTAAGATAGATATTGTGCGTCACTTACCCATCCCCACAAGTGTGAGGGATGTTCGAAGCTTTCTTGGACATGCAGGTTTTTATCGTCGATTTATCAAAGATTTCTCCAAGATAGCTCGGCCCTTGAGTTCTTTGTTGCAAAAAGATGTGCCCTTCCACTTTGATGCCGAATGCAAGGAAGCTTTTGAGCGATTAAAGACCATGTTGACATTGGCACCAATCATGGCGCCACCAGATTGGTCCTTGCCTTCGATTGATGTGTGACGCCTCAGACTATGCCGTGGGGGCTGTGCTCGGACAGAGAAAAGACAAGCAGCCGTATGCCATATATTATGCCTCTCGGACGCTCAATGATGCGCAACAGAACTACACCACCACCGAGAAAGAACTTCTTGCCGTCATCTTTGCTTTGGATAAGTTTCGTTCTTACTTACTTCAATCTAAAGTTATTGTTTACACTGACCATGCGGCTTTGAAGTATTTGTTGACAAAGAAGGATGCCAAGCCGAGATTGATAAGGTGGATATTGCTTCTCCAAGAGTTCGATTTGGAAATCAAAGACAAGAAGGGGTCGGACAACGTTGTTGCCGACCACCTTAGCCGATTGGTGCGTGACACGGATCCCGTGGCCATCCAAGAATGCTTCCCGGACGAGCAACTCTTCAAGGTCAGCAAGGTAAGTGAGGTAAGTGAGCCTTGGTATGCCGATATTGTGAATTACCTTGTTACAAAGCAATTTCCGAATTCTATGTCCTACCATGCTAGAAATAGACTTAAGGCATTAGCTAGACATTATGTGTGGGATGAACCTTATTTGTGGAAACATTGTGTTGATCAAGTTATTAGGAGGTGTGTCCCGGAGAATGAGCATAGGTCTATTCTTAGTTTTTGCCATGATCAAATTTGTGGAGGCCACTTTGGTTCTCGTAGGACTGCTTTGAAAGTTTTAGAATGTGGATTCTTTTGGCCTACTATTTTTCGAGATGCATATATGTATTGTGCTTCATGTGATAGATGTCAAAGGACAGGGAATTTAGGACCTAGGGATGAGATGCCTATGCAACCTATTATACATGTTGAAATATTTGATTGTTGGGGTATTGATTTCATGGGGCCTTTTCCGAATTCTCAGGGAAATTTATACATTCTCGTATGTGTGGATTATGTTTCTAAATGGGTGGAAGCAAAAGCCACCCGGACTAATGATTCTCGAGTTGTTGCAGATTTCTACGCTCTAATATTTTCTCCAGGTTTGGAATGCCGAAATTTGTAATAAGTGATGGAGGTTCCCACTTTTGCAATCGGACAATTGAAGCTCTAATGAAGAAGTATGGAATCAAGCATAAGGTTGCTACACCTTATCACCCCAGACAAGTGGGCAAGTGGAGCTTAGTAATCGAGAGATCAAGCGGATATTGGAGAAGAGTGTGAAGCCGTCACGCAAGGATTGGAGCCAACGACTTGATGATGCACTATGGGCATATCGGACTGCATTCAAAAATCCCTTGGGGAATGTCACCGTTTCGTATGGTGTACGGCAAAGCTTGTCACTTGCCTGTGGAGTTGGAACATCGGGCTTGGTGGGCAGTTCAGACTTTTAATATGGATATTGATGAGGCCGGATTACACAGAAAGTTGCAGTTGTGTGAACTTGAAGAAATCAGGAATGAGGCTTATGATTCTGCCGTGATCTATAAAGAGAAAACCAAGGCATTCCACGACCGGATGATTCGAAAGAAAGACTTTGTTATTGGCCAGAAAGTTCTCTTATTTAATTCTAGACTTAGGTTGTTTCCAGGCAAGCTACGTTCTAGGTGGATAGGACCTTTTGTTATCACTAATGTTTTCCTTCTGGTGCAGTCATGATTAAAAGCATGGTCAAAGGAGTGAATTTCAGGTTAATGGTCATCGATTAAAGCCTTACATGGAGAACATGGTGAACCACACGGTGGAGGAAGTCTCTCTCCTAGATGCTACGGCATGAGCAAGAGGAGATGATAGTCTAGGCTAAAGGACTATAAACACTTAAGCGCTGCATGGGAGGCAACCCATAGAAGGAGCCATCAACGAGAGTTTGCAAATTTCTTTCCCCTCTTCTTTATTTTCGAATTGCTCTTAGTTTTCTTACATTGAGGACAATGTTGATTTTAAGTGTGGGGTGGATGTCATTACTCGTTGATTTGCTATGCTTTGATATGATTTGAATTGTTTTTAATTTTTAGGATTAATTTTAAATTTTTTGTTTATGTTTTCCGATTTTTAGATGCACTTTGTTTCTTTATTTGTGTTTGCTTTTATTTTGTTGAGTCTTAGGTGCCTTCTAACGTGTCTAGGATGAATATATGATCTTTGATTGATTAGTTTTGAGATGAGCATGATTTCGAATATTTGAGCTTATATGTTATTTGATGGTTAATAGATATGTTGAAATTGTACGAACTTGTAGTAGATGAGGACCATTGAAACTTAGGTACAGAATGAGCATGTTCCTTACTTGTTTGAACTTCATGTTACCTTTGTGAGATTTTCGAGCCATATATATGTGCCTATTCTTTGGAGAGTTTACTCTATCTATTCTTTGATATATATGACCTCATTTACATTACTTGATCGATTTATATGCCATAGATTAATGAACTAGAGATTGCTAGAACTTACTTGTGAAACTTTCAAAACTTTTATCATAACTTGCTTTGATTTTGAATAGGATTGTGGATCTTTCTTAGGACTATCACCACTTATTCTAAATAGCCATATATCCCTATTTTGAGCCCTGTTTGGGACCCCTTAGTCTAAACCCCTAGAGCCTACGTTATGCCTTTCTTGTTCACCTAAATTATCCTTGCCTAGTATAGAATTCCTCTACCTTGTCTCGAGCTTGGCAGAGCTATCTTTTGTGGTAATTTGAGGTGATGATTCAATACAAGTGTGGGGGGTTGTTCTAAGGAGTTTGTTGCCGAGATACAAAAGAAAAAGAAAAAAATTGCTCTCGGATATATAAAAAAAAAAAAGAGAAAAAAGCATGATCCGAGAGAAGTAAAAAAAAAAAAAAAAAAAGTTTCGAATTGATGAAGATGTCTCGGCCTAGATGAAGTTTTGTGAATTTGGAGTTGTGATTGTTTGTTGAAGGCTCAATATGTTATACTTTTAGCCTTTGTTCGTTTTCACAATGTTTTAAGTGAATGATGGGTCCAACATGATGATATTTGGCCCTTGATGGTGTTTGGTGACATAAGGTGATGTTCTTGCTCTGCTAAGTCTTGAGGATGACCTTTGTGATTCCTTTACTTTGAAAAATTTTTCATGCCGAGCCTAGCCAACCTATTTTCTAAAAGATCCGCATGATTCTTAAGATAAGTAACCTTTGATCTGTGGAGTTTGTTTCATGAGTAAGCGTATGGTTGTGGTTCATTTGTGCATATGATTGATATCTTTCATGAGGTTTTGAATTTATTAGGTCCTTTTTAACTCTTGTGTGTGAAAAGCTTTTAAGCATATGCCATGTTCTTGAGAGAAAAAAATTCGGAGTGCATATCCTTTGTGAGTTGAATTTGAACTTGTTTGGAACATGTCGAGCTTAATTTCACATTTGTTTCTGCCATGTCTTACTTGTTACATCGAAATCTCATGTTTATTAACCATTGAATTCACCTTTAAATTTCGATTCTTGTGCTATTCTTGATGCTATGATTTTGAAGATCTCTGAGACAATTTCGTTGAAGGCATTAGATTGAGTCATTATAGTATTTTGCAATATTAGTTTTGTTGTTTCGTTTTAGTAGTTGCTAAGGGACTAGCAAAGGTTAAGTGTGGGGTTGTTGATAGGAGCACAAAGTGTGACGTTCTTAATATGTTTATACCCTTTATTTACCCTTTGTTAACTCCTATTTAGTTGTTTTAGCTTATATTTATGTTTAGTGTAGAATAATTGCTTAATTAGAAATATGTAGGTTTTAGTGTTAGAATACATAGTATTTTCGGATTTGAATAATTTGGTGTTGAAATTGTGCTAAGTATTGGAAATCCTTGTTTACTCAGGATTCATGTTTTGATCAGGATTCCATCTTTCCTCGAAGCCGAGTCCATGAAGGAGAGGTCTAAACAAGTCCAATATGTAGAAGAATATCTAAATTCGGCAGAATTTCAAGAATATCCAAGCCTTGAAAATCCGGATCAAATCGGGAGAATTCCTGTGCACGTCTGCCAACTTCAACGGACTCTCCAGGACAGCTCACAATGAATCAGAAAATGTGCCAGATATGGATAGAAAGCTACGGGAGTCTAGTTTCCAAATCAATTGGAATCACCTCAATATCTATTTTCTAGAAGAAGTTATGACGTAATCATCAGAAGGAGGTCATTCTGCCGAAATTGAGAAGAACTAGGAATCCTAAACCAACTTGGTTTAGGCTTTGTGGCTGACTTCTCTAGGGTTTTTCCTCTATATAAAGCACGACTTCAAGGACAGAAGATCATCATCAACCCGTGCAAATAACACCAAAGCCTTTGCCGAAACTCCATCAACCTCCAAACACTACAATCCGATCCCACCTTCAGCATTTGTCCAAAGCACGTAGCCTAGGATTCCGCTCACTCGAAGAATAGAACACGTAGGGATATTTTGAGAGTGAATTCCATCTTCTATTTTCGGATTGCTATGTGTTTGTTCTTGTTTTTGTTTGTTTTAGGTTTTGCTTAAGTATGTTTCGATTCTTGTCTATGAGATAGAAGTACTTTTGAACCATGTTTTGAATAAAGTTTTCAATTTTTAATCAATGATTTTAGGTTTTATGCCGTGAGTTTTATGTCTAAATACTTTAAGATTTTCGGTGCTATATTCCATTATCATGTGTAGTTGATACAAGTAGTTGATATTGCATATGTTAATCATCCAAAGTTCGACTTTGATACACGTAGTTGATAAGTTGCATTGTCTTTGTTTTTCACTGATTTTCTACCTATGTTTGATTAGGACTTGTGCTTAAACACATTAATTCTTTATGTGATACGTAATTGCATGATTAGTTTATGTGTGTGACCATAAGTAGAGCACGTAGCCGAGCTTGTTGTGTCGCGATGTTGAATGAAACCCGTAGTCTAATTCTAAGTTGGTCTATGTCATAGGAACCACGTAGGAACTTATGTGCATATCAAATTAGGTTGTATATTTGCTCACGGTGTAGACTTAAATGAGATTAGAGATTGTCTTCTTTTTCTTACATGGTTGTTTGGTTGAGTTTGCATGAATGTTGGTTGATCACATGTAAATATGTATAGAAGTAATTTAGGATTTATTTTCATTGTTTATTCCAAAATCATCAAACTTTAAACCTATGTGCTTATTTCGATATTTACATTAGATTAGATGGATCTACCTGTAGTTGGATCCCCGGTTTAGAACGATCCCTGCTTGCTTTATACTACGATTGATTTGTTGACAGGGTTAATTGATGCGTGTGCAAATACGTTTTATCAATATGGGTAATTGAGGAGGAGGATAGGTCAAAGCGGTTGTTGAAGAGGAAGAATATAACTGCAGAGAGGAGCAACCAGGAACTGAAGAGGTAAGAGTAGAAATCAGTTTACTGACCCCCAATAAATATTGTGTTTTCTTCATTTTTTTGAGAATAACTTGTATGTTTTCTTTTGTGTAGTTTTTTGAACAAGTAGCAGAACCAGTTCCGTTACTAAAGATATTTCCAGAAGACGATGAACCTGTGACGACCGATGTCAACCTGTCTAAACTAGACAAACTTGTGCTCAAGCTGTGGAAATGGCCGAAAAAAAAATGAATGAAGAAACCAGCTTGAAGAATAATGAAACAGCAAGCAGGAGAGTTCAAGAAATATGTCAAGCAGAAGGGCTCAAACAAACTGTGGAGATTGGTTCGATTGAAAGAGACGTCAACCAGAAGAAGCATGGGGCAAAAGAGGAAAGAAGAAGAATGGGAGTATGACACCCTTGAAGGGCTAAAGCCAGCAAAAAGAACAAAGGAGGTGGAGCATAAAGTCCAAAATCGTATTGTTATTGATGGAGTGAACTACAACACTCCAACATAGAAGTTCTTTGATGAAAAGGTGGCGAATCACTATAAGAGCTGGTTTGATTTGAACAAGGACGAGAATGATGAGTAAGTTTATTCTTCCCTAGTATATATAACATTACAATTAGTTCCCTGGTTTGACTTGCTTATGACTTATTTGTGTCTGCACAGTTTCCGGTATTTGGAGTGTTGTGATGGTATCATTGACATTACCAAATATGACTTGAAGAAAATAATTCAAGAAGGAGAGATTGCATCTAATGTGAGAAAAAATTACTGGTCTTACTAACCGTAATAAAGTTGATGTTTGAGTAACCTAAGATGTATTCTTTGTTGTAATTATTGTGACTTATAATTGTTGTACTTGCAGACCATCAGGGTGTACCTCGCAATGTTGAAGGAGGAAATGGAAAAGAAGAAGGTCTCGGTCGGATTCCTAGACATAGAGGCAGCGGTAAGTAGTCTAACCTCAAATAGCAGCGTGCGCAGCATCGCGGTCTCCTCTGTTATTTTTTTCCAGTTAACACAATCTTACTACTTGCTTTTATAAATACAGCGTGCGGCGGTGGTACATGAACAAAAACTGAAGGAGTTCCTAGCTGGAGAAGGAAAACAGGGGAATTCAAATGTAATGAATTGGATATAGAGTTTCCATTATTAATCCTCTGTGGTCCATCTTCAGTAAGGACTTGGTTTTCATTCCGGTACATCACGGGGTCAGCCACCACTATACCTTGGTCCTGATTGACAACAAAGCTCGATGCTTCTTTCACCTAAACTCAATGGTACCGCCAAGGAAAGATTACTCTACCGACACCAACAACCACTTTCAGAATGCAATGGCAGTGGTGAGTTGTAACTGATTTATTAGGGTAAGAAGTTTACTGGGGGCAGTAAACTTCTACGGATTTTTGTTTGTTGCTTGTTCCCTTAGTTTGTTTGAGTTGTAATTTACTTGTGTGTTGGAACCAACAGGTGAAGCACATTATGGTATTCATCAAGCGCGTATATGATTCCACCAAACACCCTCTCAGCCAAGGCATGGACCCTGAGGAATGGAGGGAAAACTATGACAAGCAGGACAACCAAGGAATAGTGGTTGATGGTTACTCGATGATGAGTGCTGAAGAGAAAAGAACAAAAAGATGGATGCTGGACCAAAACGTTTATCGAGCAAGATACAAGCTGACTGATATCTTATCCTACCCGCATCAAAAGAAAACATCGTAAGTACCTTTAAACTTCCTTTAAAGAGTTTTATTGGGGTCAGAAATTACTTGTCAGTTTTATTGTGGTGAAAATTTAGTAACACTATTTCTTAATACATTGCAGGTCAGACTGTGGACCATTTTTTCTCCAATTTATAGAGAGCCTATGTCATGGGAAAAAACCGACAGAAGATGATGGTAATAAAATGAGGAAGAAGATCCTATTAAAGTTCATGGATATAAATATGGAAAAAGATTAGTGCCACTTTAGATGTAGGATCTTCAAAATGTGAAAATATGTAGTATTTTGTCAGTGTTGCAAGAACATATGAATGATCTTAAATTTCAATGCCAGAACTTGTTCTTTAGTAATTTTGGTCTATTCCTTTGATTTTTCTCTCAGTTTCATTTATCTTTGGTTGTCAGTTTCAGTTTTTTTTTTACAAGGTGGTTATTAGGGGTCAGTAAACTTTGGTTGCTCTGTTCAGGAAAATTACTGACCCCCAATAATTTTTCCTACTTGAGAGTTTACTACCCCATTATGTCATTAGAGGCTGATTGAAAGGAATCTAAGTAATAACAATCATCCAGAAACTTTGGTTGCTCTGGTCAGGAAAATTACTGACCCCCAATAAGTTTTCACACTTGAACATATGAGCGTAACAAAAAACTAGAAGCATTCCAAATTAAAGAAAAGACCTGGAAAAGAGTAAAACAAACATTCAAGTATCAAACTGGAAGAAAATAAAGGAAGACGGATGTGTTGTATCAAGAAATATAGAAAATTACTGACCCCCAATAATTTTCCACACTTTACATGAGCATAATTTTCCAATCATTTTTTATACTTGCGAGTTTAATTACTACCCCAATAATATTCTTCACCTTATACCTCCGGTTAGGGCCTTATCCCGTTTGAGAGCATATGACATTGTGATTTCATTTGTTGTTGGGGGTTTCGAATTCGCATATGTGAGAAAATTTCGGCAGCATCTCCCTACAGTTCCCAAGTGCACTAATATCTATACCTGGAATGCACTTGAGGAACAATAAAGGAACATCTTGTCGAAATATATATACACAACCGAAAACGAAACGCACCAACAACAAACGGAATCTCAATGTCATATGCTCCCAAACTGTCCAAATATGGGACAATTCGAAAACCATTTTGTTAGACACAGTCGTAACATAATGGTTCTTGAACGAGATTTCTAAGGGTAACAATATATATTGATGAATGTATAAGAATATTATAATTCTTAATTACATGATTCACCATTTTATTTTTTATCATATAATACACAAATCAATTTGAATGAAAACAAAAATTTGATAAACATATTATTCACATAATTATTAATCATACATACAAAAGCTAAAGATATATATATATATATATAATCTTTAAAAATTATACACACAAAAGTTAGATATATATACAAACATAATATTATATAGTCGTTCATGCATATATAATATTATACGTACGTACAAACATATTATACACACATATCCAGTAATTATATTAAGCATACAAGTAAGCAACAATAATCCATCAAAATTAGACTGGCAAGTCGCCGAAAGTTCGTAGGAAAATATGCCTAAAAGAAGAAAGTAGATTAATTAATTAAAGTAGTTACATATATACCAATTAGGAGATCGAGATCGAAGCGCGCAGCTCTTAAAGATCGATCAAATTCATGAAGAAAAGCTTCCAAAACTACATTTGGATCGGATGAATATTTCGATGAGGGGAGGGGGGGGGAGCTAGACCATGCCTTTCTTCTGCGTTCTCTTCTGGGCAAAAGGTGTATAAATGGATGATGTGTAAACTTAGTGGACGGAATATTCTGTTGCCTAGGACAAAAGGCGTCGGAAAAAATATTTGTTCTGTTTTGTGTCAAGCAATAATTCAAATTCTTAGTCGACGGAAACGTTCTTCGGCTAAGAAAGGAATATTCGTCGCCTAAGTCATTCTTACCGGACGGAATCGACTTCGTCACTCAAAAAAATTTCATACGACGGAACATTATTCGTCGCCCTAGACAATCTTAGACGACGGACTATGTCGACAGTCAATTTCTGTCGACTAAGAAGATCTAAGCCGACGAAACCATACCGACGGAAGATATCCGTCACCTAGGGTTACTAAGCCGACGGAACCTGGACGACGAATAGTGTTTCGTCGATTATGAATAGCTTAGTTGACGGAAGACGTTGACAGTTATTTTCTCTTAGGCGACGGATGTGGTGCCCTATGGGACGGTTCTTATTCCGTCGATGAAGAGTCTCTTAGCCGACGGAATTATAAGATTCCGTCGGCTAAGTGGATATTTCCTGTAGTGAGTTAACAAAAGCTGAGCTCCGTGAAGCTCATTGGTGCGTGCTGGACCACTGCTCTGAGGTTGACTACTATAAAAAGAAACATTGGAATTAATCATAGCAAGACAATCATATAGAGCTGAAGAGATACACAAGAGATTTTTTCCTGATTACTTTCTTAATTGGGTAAGTTCAATCTCTATTTATTATTTATTGGTGATATTGTTTACATAGTCCCATCACTTATGAGTTATTCATTATTTCTTTTTCAGATGGAAGAACTCCTACGAGAGAACAGTATTGATTACTCACAGGAGTTGCACAATTTGGCATGTAAGCCGCAACATCACAGTGTACATGGAGGGTGTTTTGTTAACGGTGTTAAGTTTGTGACATTCTACCGGGATGAAGAGCGGGTCACTCAAAACTATGGGGTCATGGTAGAGGGGGATGAAATTTGCTACTACGGGATCATACTCTCCGTTGTCGAATTATTATATGGAGCTGGTATGCCAGTTGTGTTGTTCAAGTGTAAATGGTTCAACACTGACCCAAGTTTACCGAGGAGTACAAAGATGGATCATGAATTTTTATCAGTGAATACATCCACAAGCTGGTATGAGAGTGAGCCGTTTATTCTTGCCACTATGGCAAAACAAGTGTTTTATCTACGAAAGAGGGTGGGGATTGGAAAGTGATAAATATGATGTCTCACCGAAACATATGGAGTGCATCTACGCTTGAAGGGGATGCAGAAGGAGCATGTGATGAAGAAGAGGCATCAGAACCATATCAAGAAGAGTTAAGCAGTTATATTCAGATACACAGACTATTCGCATCAACAATGACCCCCACTACGTACACGGGAATGCGTTCATTACAATTCCTAGATCTCAAGTCCCACATGTTGACAATGAGGAGGATGAAGATGAGAACGAAGATGAAGAGCCGCATTATGAGGAGGATGAAGAGGAAGATGAAGACGAAGAGGACGATGATACGGAGGATGAGGATTACGATGTCAATGACGTCTGACTTATGTTAATTTCTTTTAATGAGTGGTATTTTTAATATGACATAAATTGAGTGTGTAATACTTTAAACTTTAAACTCAAGGTTTTTTATTAATATGAAAGCTAACGACTACAAGTGATAAAGGCTCCTTATATAGGAGCAAATAAACCCTAAGGCAACTAACATCAAAGCTTAAAAGCCCATGGATTAAAAGAAAACCAAATCCAAAACAAACTATTAAAAATAATGCTTGAAAAAAAAGTAAATCTGCATTTTGAAAGCTTAAACGGACTCGGATGGGCTAAAAAGCCCATAGATCATGGCAATGTGACGAGTTTGGTTCGTTGGGCCGTTCTGCTTCCAGAAAGGTATCATAATAGTCAATCGGACACCGAACGCCAAATCTAGAGCAAACCAGGTTTAGACTTGTATCGATCGATCTGCTCTTCAATCTTTATTGCCATCTGTTTTATATATATCACTCTTTAATTTATAATTTCTTTAATGACATTTGTATTGTATTGTCAAATGTATTTTTAGGAAAAAAAGAAAAATCCTTGTATCAAAACTATTTTGAGTTGGAATTACCTCATTATTTCCAAAACTTCTATGAAAACCTTTACATTTTAGGTTTTTGTCGACTAAGTCCCAAAATTTGAAAATGGTAGAAAGAAATTTGGTTCACTTAGATGACGAAAATTCATGGTTTCGTCACCTAACTTCTTAATATTTGGCGGGTCAAACTTCCGCCAATTTTTGGGCCAAACTTTGTGTTTCACTTAAGCTAGTGACGAGATAGGCTGTTTTTGTGGGCTGAGTTGGTTTGTAAACCCAGATAGAGGCGGGGCAACGAGTCTAGCTTAACTCAAATCCCTAAATTGATCGTATCCTCCTCCTCCTCCTCCTCCACATCCCGTATCCTCCTCCTCCCTTGCGCCACATCCATCCACTATGCCGCCGACTAGTGGGAAGAGGAAGAGACAGGCAAAACAGTCTCAACGACTGATGCAGGAGGTAGCCTAGCAATATCGACACCCCACAGAGGTCCCCTCGCGGCCTATGGTGCCTCCGTCAAGTTCGGCACCTCCTCTCCCTCCACCCTGCCCGATGTCGACGAACCTTCCCTAGATGATCATCGGACTGGCCAGTCATCTGCTAAGATCAGCGTTCGGCGCAAACCGCATCCTGAAAGAGATAATTTTTCTCACCCATACTCATCTCTGCCTCTTAACCTTTTGGTTTTCTAGTTGGGTTATAGTAAATTTTGGACATTGGTTTCTAGGTTTTGTGTAGTGAATGAGTATTGGTTTTGGAATGAGTAAATTTTGGATATTGGTTTGGAATGAGTAAATTTTGGAATGAGTATTGGTTTGGATATTGGTTTATGAGTATTGTTGTTATTATTATCATAAAGTCATGTTTTTGATGATAACACCAAGTTGCGTTTTATTAGGATGGTGTTCATGGATTATGTGTATATTTCGGAAGGATTTTGTTTTGCTTGTGTAGGAGTCAGTGAGCTTTTAGCCAGTGTTAGTTCTTTGTCTGACTTCAGAGTGCGTATAAGTGTATCGATCTTGAGCTTTAGAAATTAATATGCTTTGATTGGGGGGATAGCTATGATATTATTATACATTGAGATTGACAGTCTGTTATCTTCCACCATTTCAACTTCTGAAAGACTGAACCATAGACCATTTGTATCATTTTATGAACATAATACTGCACGGAAGACTAAAAAAGTTTTTGGAGAGAGATGTTTCTTCCTCGGATGCTTGCTTAACACGATCAAATGTCAAAACAATTGGAGGTCACTACCAGAAGAAAGGCTTTAGCCGACGAAAAAAAAAAAAAACCAGGCCGACGAAGCTTTTATTCGTCGGCTAAAGTCCACTTAGCCGACGAATAAAAGCTTCGTCGGCTAAGTAAAATTTTCGTCGGCTATGGTAAACTTTAGCCGACGAAAAAAAAATTTCGTCGGCTAAAGTTCACAGACTATGGCCGACGAAATATTTAAAAGTTTAGCCGATGAAATTAATATGTCGTCGTCTAAAGTGCTTTATATTTGCGGATCTGGACAGCAGCAGCTCATCTGAAAAAAAAAAAAACGGGAGAAGAAAAACGGGAGAAAACGTTTGGGTGTTGTCGAAATTGTCCATTATTAGTTTGTGGAGCCATATATAGGTACGTATATGTATAATATGTTGATTAATTGAGTTTTATTTGAGTTGATCGATTTAAGTGTGATTGAGTTATTGATTTTGATTGTGATTGAGTTGATTAATTTTGAGTACGTTGGATGTATATATATAGTGTTGATCGATTTGGTTGATGATTTGAATTGATAATAATATGAATTAATGTTGTGTTAATAAAAGTAGATATTATATATATATATATATGTTAATTATTTATAATATTATTGTGTTTATATAGTATGAAGTTGTTGATGATATATATGAGTTCATGATGATTTTGTGATGATGGTGATATATAATATTGTTATGATCGAGTTGATTGATTTTGAGTATGTTGGATGTATATATATATATATATATATACATTATGTTGATCGATTTGGTTGATGATTGATATAATATATATGAATTAATTGTTTATAAGTAGTAGATATATATATATATACAGTCTCTATCCAGAGCGAAGCTTCGCTCTGGAATTAACATGCGAAGGTCCTTATTTGACTCACTTTTCGGTCATATTTTTCAATCATACCGGTCAGTGTTAGATACATATCGTATGATCATCTTTACAAAGTTTCATCCAGTTGGTGATCGTTTGCACACGAATCAGATAAAATAAATCAATAGAACAAAATCTGTCCAAGTAGAACCGTTGGAGTAAATCATGATTATGGAGGCTTAAACGGTCACCAAATTGGATGAAATTTATATAAATGATCATGATATGTATCTAGACAATGACCGGGTATATAGAAAAATATGACCGAAAAGTGAGTCAAATAAGGACCTTCGCCGTTAATTACAGAGCGAAGCTTCGCTCTGGATAAGGACGGTATATTATATATATATATGTTAATTAATTGATAATATTGTGTTGATGGTATATACCACAATGATGATTTTGTGATGACGTGATATATATATATATATGTGTGTGGGTGTGTGTGTTAATTAATTTGTTATTAATTAGTTGTAGTACGTAGAATATATAGTAAATGAATTGAGATTTTATATATGGCATGAAATTTCATTAATAATTAGCTAGCAGTAGCAGCGTTATAAATATATATTTGTTATATTTTCAGGATTTGGATAAGAGTTGGATTTCGCTTCCAAAATGGGACAAAAGATACGGTGCAGGAGTTATGAGTTTTATAGAATATGCGCTGGCTAATGCTAACGGGAATACAATTTCTATTGCCCGTGCACGAAATGTTAGTGTCGCAGCGATATGCATCGATTCTCATTGACAAAGTATGGCAGCACTTTTGTGATGGACGTAATGAAGATTAAAGTTGAGACAAAATCGACCGTGAAGGCTGTTGATGATTATCTACAGTACACTGCTTCGATGCTGCCCCACGGTCATCGTCTTCCTACCACTCATCGTAAGGTCCGATGTATCCTGAAAGATCTTGGCCTTTCCTACATCAAGATCCATGCATGCAGATATGACTGCGTTCTCTTCTGGGGTAAAGATCCAGAAGGGAATGACCTTTGTGGGCTTGACGCATGTCCGGTATGTCACACTGACAGGTATAGAAGCTGACTCCTGCAGGCAATAGGAAACCTGTAAAGGTACTTCAGTATTTCTGTTGAGGGATAGGCTTGAGCGGTTGTACATGTATTCACACACGGCCAAAGCTATGAGATGGCACGTTGATAGGGAATTGCATGACGAAGATACCCTTATACACCCTGCTGACGGGGAGGCTTGGAAGCATATAGACAGGGAGTTTCCTCATTTTGCATCAGAGGTCCGAAATGTGAGGCTCGGGCTCTCATCGTTGGATTCAACCCTTTTGGCAACATGAGTCTTCAATACAGTGTATGGCCGGTGATTTTGGTACCGTACAACCTTCCTCCATGGATGTGCATGAAGAAGGAATACAATATGTTGAGTTGTTGATTCCAGGGTCCGGTTATCCAGGGAAGTGTCTCGATGTGTATTTGAGACCTTTGATTGAAGAGCTTCAGTTTTTGTGGGAAGTTGGTCACCCACTTATGACAAGTACATGCACGAGATGTTCCAGATGCATGTCATGGTTGTTGGTACCATCAGTGATTTTCCTGCCCGTGGGATGTTGTCGGGCAGGCAACGTTGTTAGGGGATACAAGGCTTGTCCAGAGTGCCTTAGCGATGAAGGGGAGCAGCAGTCATTGCAACAAGATATGCAGATTGGGTCACCGTGCTTTCCTTCCATATAATCACGATTGGCGGTTCGATGACAAGGACATTTGATGGGACCGTAGAACATGGTGTGCCTCCCAGAAGATGGGAGGAGAAGAGATTTTAGCAGTGCTTAATGAGTACGATTTTGGGCAGCTCAGCAATCATCCCAATATTGTTGCGCGGTAATACCATGACAAAAGACCCAAAGGTACAAATTCTGGACAATAAGAGCATATTCGGGAGCTCCCATACTGGAGTAAGTTGTTGATCAGGCACTACCTAGATGTGATGCACATAGAAAAGAATGTTTGCGACAGTGTGGTGGCACAGTGCTGAACTTGGAGGGGAAGACGAAAGACGATCCTAAGGCACGCATTGATCTAAAAAAAAATGCAGTTAAGAAGACATCTGTGGTTGAAAGAAGGGAAGAAAAAAAAATGCCTCAAGCTCCTTACACCGTGAAGCCTGACCAGAAGAACGTAATTTTCAGGTGGATGAGTTGTGTGAAGTATCTTCAGGCTATGCAGGAAATATAGCCCGGTGTGTGAACTTCCGGGACAATAAGATGTACGGGTTGAAGAGTCATGACTGTCATATCCTGCTACAACGTCTCTTCCCTGTTTTCATTCGACCGTTCCTTCCCGTCAGGTGGTGGAGCGTTAGTAGCGTTGGCAAGATTTTCCAGAAGTTATGCACACGGTTTTTTACAATCTGAACTTACCTCAATATATATACTATTTCAATACCATCATAACATTTGCACTTGATTATAGACACACTTGGAGCTATCAAAGATTATGTGGCTAA
>WPAB01000109.1:0-38594 GCA_010134655.1 Fragaria nilgerrensis
CATTCGTGTCCTTGAGGTTCGTCTTGTCGGAGCTGTCACGGGTTCGCACGTTCGGGTTTGATTTCCACCATCGTTCTCCGATCCGCTCACCGGAATTCTCGGCAATGATGAGCTCCCCCAGAAGGGTAGTCCCGAATATTACGCTGTTATGACCCACCGTGACCGCGTGATCCGGGGGCGCCACCTCGCGAAACGACGCCGCTTACTTTCGTTTACGGCAACGATACTTACCGGATTGGCGCTTTTGGACAGATGAGCTTTTTTTCTCACCAACTTTGTTTTTGATGATCGCTTGGTTTATAGAGCATTTTAGTCTAATATTCATAAAATATTAATATTTTTTTGGTTTTTGGTGCGTGATTTCAGCTTGCATTATGCGAATGTTTCTGTTGGGACGCCAAGGACTTCGTATATGTGGCTTTGGATACTGGCAGTGATTTGTTGTGGTTGCCGTGTGATTGTCTAGTTGTGTGAAGGGGTTAAATACATCAGATGGGAGAGTATTATTGATTGAAATGAAATGGTGTGATTGAGTTCGAAATGAAATATGTCATTACTTGTTTTATGAAGTTCTGCAAGTACAGTAAGTTTGAAAAGCTCTGATTTATGCTAGTAGTGTAGTTGTTTATCAGTGTTGAATGAATCAACTACTGGCATTCTTCAGGTTGTGAATTTCTAGATCATAAAGCTTTAGCTTGTTTGAAAATTCTGAAGTGCCTAGGGAAAATACACCATAAGGATGGATTGCATTTGTTTGTGAATTGTGATCGGTGCATTTGATCATAAACTGATTTCACAGGAAACTAGTTCGATGGTACTTGTGTCTTTGACAAGTTGTACAGGTAGTGGATTTTGACACACTACAGTCCTAATAAATCAAAAACAAGCAAAAAGGTCCTTGCAACAGCACATATTGTGAAAGACAACAGCAGTGCACTTCACCAAGCAGTGATTGTCGTTACAAAATCAACTATCTTTCTGCTAACACTTCATCATCTGGAATCGTAGTAGAGGACATTTTGCACATGATTACTGATGATGTCAAACAAAAAATTGTTGAGGCACCGATAGCCTTTGGGTAAGTACTTCTCTCATTTCTTGCCTAACTTAATGTGATCGAGCAATCAGTGTTGCTATTGAGTATATATATCAGACATTTCAGTTTTAACTGGTTTAGGGCACTTTGATGTTCTTGCTCTACTCTAACTGCAGGTGTGGTAGGATTCAGAATGGCATATTTTAAGTGGGGCAGCTCAAATGTCTATTAGGGCTTGGTATGGATGCTGTATCAATTCCTACCATGTTAGCAAAACAGGGGCTTGCTTCAGATTCTTTTTCATGTGTTTTGGAATTGACGGAAGTGGGAGAATCAGATTTGGTGATAATGGAACTGCTGGCCAACCAGAAACACATTTATGTCAGAGATATATAGTAAGTTGTGAACTAAAATGTACATATGCAGATTGCAAGTTTGGAATTAAACATTTTTTTTTTTGTCTTCAATTTATCAAAGTTTCCTAACCTTCTGCTCTTGAACTTGTACCAGTCCGACACAATATTACTGTTACTCAAATAGCGGTTGGAGAAAGTGTTACTGATCTTGATTCTATGCAATTTGGGACTCTGGTACCTCATTTATACCTAATGATCCAGCTTACACCCAGATTTCTAAGAGTGTAAGTATTTTAATTTTGTATTTCTATATAATCTTGAGTTTCTGGTTTTCATACGAGTTGTTTATCATCTGTTATTGTCTTTTTCAGTTCAACAGTGCCATCAAAGATAAGCGGGTTACAGATTATAATGATCTGCCTTTTGAATATTGTTACACAGTCAGGTAATTCTATCGGAAACATGTTTGTTTTTTTATCTTTCAAACCCTGAGCACTTACTTAATTATTTGTGCAGTCCCAATAGACGTTGAATTTGACAATGAAAGGCGGAAAGCAATATAATGTCATTGCTCCACTTGTAGTTTTTTCTGATGAGGTAATTATCCTCTACTTCTAGCATTTCTAAATCCAGCTTATGCATCGTATGTGCTAAACTTCACTGTTCTGAACCGCAGGAAGGAAATATACTGTTCTATTGTTGGGTGTTGTCAAAAGTGACGATGTAAATATCATTGGACGTAAGTATCTCTTTCAACTACTTTTCTTCTTTAGAAAATTTCAAAACAAGTTCAAGAATAATCCTTTTCTCAATCTGTGTCCCAAATGATAGTCAACACACGTAATTCTGAGAAACACAAACCTTGATTAAGAAATTGATTGATCACTTCCAACACCTCTTATAACCAGTGTTCACAGACAAGTACCAGGATTGATTTGTACCGCCTTATAATCATCACAGCAGTCAAATGCATTCTGTTCATGTTTTCATCTATTGTAGCTTACAATGTGGATTTACTGATCTTCATGCAGAAAACTTCATGACTGGTTACCGTATAATTTTTGATCGCGAGAAGAATGTATTGGGTTGGAGAGAATCAGATTGTAGTCTTACTTCCATCCTTTACATAAACGTCTCTGCAAAATAATCTGTCTGGTATCAATATAGATGTTTTCCTTCTTTCAGGTACAAAGAGAGGAAACCTCAACTCTTGCATCAGTCATCATCTCCATCAAAATCTCCCGCCGCATCCCCACGATTGATCCAGAAGCTGCAGCTAAAAATTCTAAGATACCATCAGCTACACCCAATAGTGTTTCACCCAAATTGAGCTCTTTTACTGTGCATTCATCATGTTCTTTGTGCAATTTTTGCCATTGTAATTATTCTTTCTGGGTGCCGAGGTTTCTCGACCCTTGTATCATATATATTCATAGGCATTGGTTCCAGGTAAAATACATAGAAAACTGGAAAGTGACTTCCAATTTTTGGTATACGAAATGATGTCAACGCGAGGTTGTACATATGCTTTTAGCTATGAACAATGACTATGCTTCATTGTTTCTTTTTTTTTATTACAGAAATAAAAGTATACGACTTGGTTTCTTCTTTTAACAACGTATCAAATTCATTTTCCAACATATCAGGCTTGGGGTTTGGGCCATCTCTACTATGCATAGTGCATAGGCAGGATCTCACCACTACAAAATATATTTGAGGCAAAGAGCTTAACATGAATGGGGTGGGTGAAGTGGCTTCTGGCCTACCCCAAGGCTCGACACTTAAGGTGAACTTCAAAAAAAAGTACGTTCACCTTCAGATTTGAATTGTTAATGTTTTGCAGTGTCTCATAAATAACAAGAGAAACACACATGAGAAAAAATCTTCTACATATGATCATAATATATCTTAAGGGGAAAGAAACAAAACTCGCTTTTACCAGAAGAATAAACTTTTTTAATTGCAAAAGACAAAGGTAAGATTATCAGACTTGACCTGTGCAGGTGTGCTGATCATAGATGCCTATAACTCCGAGATCTATTTCTTCGCATGATGCTTCAGGCAATGAAGAGATATGCCGTAGGTTTCAAACTTTCAATGTTAGTTTCATTTCGTCCAACTTTGGACTTTTTTTAACGGCTGTACTGAGGTTGGGGGATTCTGGTCCACTTTTGTTTCCTTCTACCTGGGAATTGCACAATTTCCTCTTCTTTTCAAAGGGCTTGGCTTTCATTTTGATTGATTGATTATGAAGATTTTCCAATCTTTGATGAGGGACCCTCGGGTTGTACTTCATTCCCTTTCTAGCACCTCTTCTGGGTCACTCTTACGCGTTGAGTGCTGCCTGCCGGATATATGTTGCACTCCTGCCAAAAAACCAAAACGACAAGTCTGTAACCAATATTCACAGATAATAAATGAAAAAATTTGGGGCAACTATTGAAGACATGATTTGAAGTTGGAACCAAACAAGACCCAAATTTCAAAAACTGAACAGGCAAGTTCTTGTGTTTACGGACCAATAATTGCTTTGTCATATTACTAATAAAAGTGAAGGGAGAACCTTTTGAATGTGGATCTGTCGGATCCACAAGCAAAGAGGGATGAGGTGAACAGGGGTGCAAGCGTTGATCTCCAAATCAGCAAGTGGTATTTTGTTCTCTCTGGATCTTCTTTACCCTTCTTCCTCGCCTTTGTAGTTTCAAATTGTATCCCTTTGCACCTTTATCTACTCCTTGTCATCAGCAAGTAATAACTCAAGCTCATGTCTACTTGCTTCTGCTTCCTATCCGTATCTTGTCGCTGCTTTTCTTCTTGTTACTTTTACCCCGAGACTCCTTTTTACTCTTTTTAACGGAAGGTTCTTCAATGAAGAATCATCTGGCTCTTCTTTTGCTTCTTGATCAGAATCACTACTCTCATCATCTGACAAATCATTAGACCTATTTCCTTAAGCTTCTTTTTCTCACGTCTTTTTCTGAGATAGGCATCCCAAAGTTTCTGATCCCTTGTCCTTCTTTTCAAGAATGCGCTTGCTTAAATCCTCCAAGCCAGTATTAAATGTGACCTCCATATCCTGGCCATCCTCTTCACCCTCCTCATTGAACCATCCCCATCTCAGACTGGATTAAAGCACGGTACATATCTCTTTTCTTACTCTTTTATCAGGCTATCCTCTGAATCATCTTCAGCTTCATCTTGGCCTCATCACTTCACTCTCATCAGAAGCCAAAAACTCTTTCATTTCAGTTCATCAAGCTACAAGTAAACCAATATTATCTCAGATATAAAGTATGAACAATAATTATTTTTTGATGATAGTTATTTAATTGCTCTTTCTCTTGCAGTTATACTTTCAAGTCCTAACCTTTCATATTTTAACAGAACGTCCATTTGGATAAGTGTAACTGATGCAAAATCCACAACAAACTTTAAGAGGCGTAAGTAAGACAACTGCAGATAGTTTCTACTGACCTGATCAGCAGTGAATTTTCGTTTCAAGGTCCTTCGCCCTGGTTCATCCTCATCCCATGAAATATCAATTTTACTTTGCTGCAGTGCTCTAGTTGGAAGTCCAAACCAACATAGTTTGAAGGTACCTGAAAAAAGCCAAAGACTAGTAATCAGGACCATGTTCTATAAGAAAATCCCACCATTCCCTTTTTTTTTTTAAAGAAAAATAAAATACAGAGTACAGTTTCTTCTTATATAGAGACTATAGCACATGAAACTAGTTGCCCAACTGTAATCTTATAAATAACGATTTAAACATATACCTCAGTTGCAGTATCACGGGGTGGATGCTTAATTTCCAGAATCAGGATGAATCTTAAATCAAGAGTATTTGATGACCTTTCAAACTCAAATCCATCACATTCTATAAAGGTAATCTGCTGTGGCCACTGAGTCACATTCCACTACAGCATAGTGTACCTGGTACAGACGATATATCAGCAACAGATTAATAACATCTAAGCTAAAAACCAAAAACACCACAAGCTTGATTAACCACCTCAGCCGGCTTTTCATAAGCACGCATTTTTATAATAAGCTCTTCATCTTCGTCGTCGTCACTTTCTTCATCACTTTCCTTATCTTATCATCAAAAAGCCCAACAGGACCATGAATTTCTCTCCGTTTCATTCGCTCGATTCCAAAGTCTGATGGATACACAGCAACAGACTTAATTTCTCCACCTTTTGGAAGAAATGACTCAACACCACAAACAAGTCAACAGCCTACATGAAACACAGCAGCAACATTCAATTCACAGTTCATTACTTCAGCTTCCATATTTATACTCTTTTCCTTATTCGTTTTGTATTGGCAACATTCTAATGGTACAATGTGTCACTTAGAAATATAAGTAATGGAAACAATGACAAGCGCAAAACTCGAGAGCACACATACCTTAACCTACCTCCAATCCAAAACAACAGCAAGCCTGGGAGTCCTTCTCGATTTGCGGTAACATCTGTTAAACACAATAATCCCGAAAAACATAACACAACAACACAAAACCTCAATAAACTTCAACAATTACCTGCATTGCTGGATACCGTCCTCCAGAACGATCTCATCATATCTGTATCAGTCCCCGTCGTGTCTCCGATTCGCTTCCGGCCACGTCATCCTCCTCCAATTCCACTCTCGCTCTCCTCCACTCCCAATTTACCTTTCGTCTTTCTCTTCACTCTCACTCTCGCCCAATTCGTCTTCTTCTTCTTCCTACCTCTTGACTATGTACTTGACCTCATCTCTCGTCCTCGTTGGTCTGGTAGTACTGCCGATCGTCTCGCCGGGGTCGGCCTTCTTCTTGGGCTTGCCGCGCTTGTTCGGAGCCGATGACGAAGCGAATTGGGGATCGGAAAACATGGCCTTGAAGCGGTCGTCGATCTGGACCTTGGCTTGTGCTTCGGAGCATTTTTGAACCGCGGGTCCCAGTGAACGGAGGCGAATCGGGGATCGGTGATGAGGTTCTTCTCTCCGTTCTTGTTCTTCTTGTTCTTCGACCCCATGGCTTCGTCTCAGGTGAGGCTGGGGTTTGCAACGGTGGAGAGGGCTTAACGTTTCTTTCTAGGGTTTTAGGAAAACAGAGGAGACCTTAAATGACGAATTTACCAAGCACCCTGTAACAAGTCCTAAAAATCAAAATTACATCTAAAATCAAAATTACATACACCCTTTATGGTGTATTTAATACATTTTTACCTCTTCATAAAATGTGCATCAATTTCATATTACTTCGACCATGGATCCATTGAATTTCACACATGTTATTTTTATCGACATTACTCGAATTTGTGAGTGGAGCTTTCGTTAATAGACTCACCTACACCTACACCTACACGAAGAAAGTTATAAGTTGCAACTATCTTCGTGCATTCTTTCCATACCTAATATCTCATGTTTTCTTGATTATAACCCCACCAATGACCTGAAACTTTCATAATTACAATTACAAAGATTCCAGAACTATAAGAGTTCTTTGATACCAGATCTCTCTTGCTGCTTCGAAGTCAGAGAGGACACCGTAGTTGAGGAAGTTTGTGTCATGAATGATATATTCACACATGTTTACATACTAAATACTTGAATTATAATTTTTAAGAGAAAATTTATTAATTTATTCCAATATCTGACGTGAAATCCTATCAATAATTAACAAAATAAAATAAATAAGAGAAAAGTTGAAGAATGCAACAATGTGGGATTTTGGACTTCATTCACCTATTAGATAGCAGAAAGAAATGAATTTGTGTGTCATGGTTACTCGCTCATGTTGAACGTATGCAAGTCACACAATGTGGAACGTATCTGTAACTCACACATATATCTGTTCTTATGGCGACGCCACATCCTTCACTTTCTCCACATAGCTCTGTTAATCTTGCCACAGCCTCAATATGATCCATCGAGACACACCATCGACCAACCTCACCCTTACACAATTCGTCAGAAAATAACTGGCAACGAGTTAGCAATGCCTTGCGACGTTGGCATCATCGCATCAATCCCATGAGCAGACCGAGACGGGATTGCGACAGGAGTCATTGCAACGGGATTTCCTCTGTAGCCCCTCTCCCAGATAGGAAATTAAATTTGGTTGGAGGGAAACAAGAGTCGTTGGAAGAAGACGCAACAATGTCAAACCAAAATCTAGATTGTCCATCTGGTTGAAAGAAAACCCCAGTGGCAAAATTGGAACACCATAATGTTTCAGCGGAAACTAAAGGGTACACTACAGAATTCTCATACAAACAAACTCAAGACCATCCCGAAAACTGCACTTAAGGAGTTACATCAATGTAGTTATACGAACAAACGATATATCAAGAGGTAAGTTGGTTTCCTCATGTTGCGCCCAGCACGGATCACTTCATCCACCAGCAATAATTGAGATGTAATTACCGGCCTGCATAGTGTAACACAACATCTGTTAGTTACATAAACCTTTTTTTTTTCCCAAAAAAGTGCAACAATAATGATTATTCGCCTTTTCTAGGTTAGTAGATTAGTAATCTTCCCACCCAAAATGCTGATGAGTGATAAACAGTCAAGTAATGAGTTGCTGTATCTGACCCTGAGTTTATAATCTGCCGCTTAACAGAGTAGTTGTCGAAGATCCCCTCCATTTGTGGGTCAATGGGTTCCCCAGTGTTATGATTTAGTCCGACAATATTTCCCCGCTCATGCTCTCCCTGAACAAGCATAAACATGGCACAACAAAGCTCAGATGTGATTATTTTTCAATCAACTCAAGAATGATGACCAACTAAAAAATAATAATAATAATAATAAATATAAAAAAAACAGATTCAAGAAAGTAATACCTTGAGAGAAATTATCACATCCTGTGTGTCGAGGCCAGCATTCTCAGCAAGTGTCTTGGGCACCACAAGAAGAGCATCAGCAAAAGCTTCAACACCGAGTTGAGCTCGCTGTTACAAGTTTCCCAACATGAAACAAATATAGACATAGAAAAAAGAGTGCTTAGAGAATTTGCTTCAAGGAAATTTATGGAGACAATTGATTACCCCTTGAACAGTTTTCTTCACTTCATTTATCAGATATTGTCTGGCTGCCACTTCAAAAGCTCCAGCACCCTGAGTCACGAATGAACGATGCACAAGTCAGAGTCTAAAAGATACACCAGAAGACATAATTTGCTCCCTTAGGAAAAGAATATGAATGCAAAATCCTACAATTTTCAAATTCAAGAAAACGTACCAAGATTACAGCTTCATCTTCTATTGTATTTTTTACTGCCCTCAGACCGTCGCGAACAGCATCCTTAATCTGGGCAATTGTATGGTCATTAGGCCCTGCACCAATAAAAGTGAAAATAACGATTAAACTACCGCGTGACTGGCCAATAGCAATAAAATTGTGTATCATGAAAGCATTACCATTACAGGTATGCAAGGTATATATAGACCCATGGATAGAGTACAGAATTGTATATAGAATTTGCAATTTGAGTGGAGCTACTGACGGAATACCTTTGATTAAAATTGTGCAAGAATGAGGGTTCTTCACATTTTCGACAAATGTATATTCTCTTCACCAAGGACGTGCTCGTATACAAGTCCAGCCCAGCCAAGGCAATCAGGAGTTAAATCATCTACAGAGTTCACAGCCTCCCCTCCACAAGCCAAAACCAACCGTTCCATATTTCTCCTCTTTGCTCTTCTCAGAGCAATAATCTACAAAATCAGTGGTTAGAAAAAGGCCAAACAAAAGAATAATACAGTGAAAAGTATAGCTAGCTCATAACAAAACACCAATACAGCTATGCTGTATTTGTAGAATTAATGACCAGACTTTGTCAACAGTATTATGATGGGGTATTCCTAACACTAGCTAACATGTTGGGTTATTAAGATGCACATTGGAATTCAGAAAATACTTAAAATGAGTGGTGGTATCGACTCTTATATAAATGCACAGATTTATTATATCAATAGAGTAATCAAATTGATCGTAATACGCTCCATGCAGACGCATATTGCTAAAGACAAGAGATGTAAAAACCGTAAAGTGTCGTACATCCAGATACTCCTTTTTTAATGTATTTGTGGAAATAGTTATAGAGGCCTCTCCCAGATCTTTACTGAAGTGATACATTTTCAGTCGAACCAATTCAGAAATTTGACAGAAGATAATAAATAAAAATCAAGGGAAAAATTAACAATGATTCATGCTTACCCCTGCCCTTGCCAGAAGGTCCAGTGATGGGGGATCAATTCCCTTCTGATTGATCACGACAAAGTTATTGTCGTTACCAGAACAAACCTGCAAGTCGCAAAGTAGAGGAAACATTTGAGCATGTGCAAAAATGCTAATGTGATGCAACAGCAATTTGAATGCAGTATCTATTATAACACTCTACCTTATTTTTCAGCTCAATAATCTTTCTAACTCTCTCATCAACCTGACGTCTTTCAGCTAAAACCATTGCTTCCCTTTGCTCCGCATTTGAATAGAAAAATCCAGAATTCACTTCACTGAGAACAAAATCATCAATTCCATTATGATCAGAAAGTATGACTATGAGAACAAATGATGCCAGCTGCACAACCTTTAAGAATAAAATATTAAAGCTATAATGCAAAACTGCTATCTTGTTCACAACCTTTAAGAATAAAATGTTAAAGCTATAATGCAAAACAAAATATACTCTTAAGACAATGGTTTTTGCTCACAAATAACTTGTTTGTGAAGAAAGTATTAAGAGCTCCAGATTCCACCACTTCAGAAACATTTGGATCTATTATTTACACCAAAATTTACACTGGTTCTTTTCAACCAAATTTCTGTATATTTATTTACCTTTTCTCATACTCCAGAGATACATTGGCAGTCAAGATGTAACAATTCTCTGCTCGTCGCTTCATATCAGGATGCCTAGAACCATGATCAAGGACAAGACCCTCAACCTAGAATAAGACATAAACTAACTGAGTTACCGCAGAATAACAACGGAAACTCCTATCCCATATACAAAGCACTGATAAAGTACAAATCAAGCTCAGCAATAAAAAATGGAAGATTATCTAGCCTGCATCAACAAAAATAATAGAAAAAACACTGGAACGTCCAATGGTATTCATCAAGTGATCAAGATCAAAAGAGAATCGTAAATGTCGAGTAGTAATAAGATCTTAACATACCAAACGTGTGTCTGCATCAAATTTATGGCGCATGTGCATAATCTCCACCATAAATAGATCAATTGCCTCCTCAGGTTTGCGGATGCAAAGAACCTGTCAATAATGAAACCGTAGTTTATAACAAATGAACTAAAAAACTAGAATCACATGTGGAATAAACATTCATCTCACAAAACTTGCATAAACACAGCTACTCACCGCATTTGCAACAATGTCGGTCAATTGATCAGCCAATGCTTCATGTAACTGTAAAACAGAAATTTTTCATATTAGAATGAAACATAACACAATAGCTTTCGTTTGATGAGCATAACTCAGGATACCTTTGTTCGCACAGTAGTCCTTGCAACCATTTTCAGGATCTCTTTGTCAGGCTCGCTGCCCATCACCACCGGAGTCTTAAACTTCTCGATAAACTGAAGTGTTGCTCTCTTCGCAATCTCAAATCCATCAACCAGCACACGCGGATGCATCCCTACAGCAAACAATCATTGCTCATAACACGAACTAGATCGAAATTCCAGGAAATTATAGAGATAAACTGCGAAACCAAACCTTCATCAATATATCGCTCGGACTGCTTCATCAGCTCGCCGATGAACAGCACAGTAGAGGTAGTCCCGTCGCCGCTGATGTCATCTTGCGCGACAGCGGTCCTGGCAATCATGATGGCGGTGGGGTTCTGGATTTGCATTTCTTTGAGGAGAGTGTTGCCGTCTTTGGTGAGCTTGATGTCTCCGGCACCGCCGACGAGCATTTTGATGGTGCCTTGGGGCCGAGGTTGGTTTTGAGCACATCTTGTAAGCCCTTGGCGGCGTTGATGTTCATGTGCAGCGCCGCCGATTTGTTCAGCACCTCCGCGTTAGGGTTCAGGACTCGCAGCGACATCTTGTTCTTCTTCTTGTTTCTTCTTCTCCGATTGAGAAGAGCCGAAGTGAGTGAGTGGGACTGTGCTAGGGCTCTGTAGGGGAGAGAAAGCTTTGGTTTTTGCTTCTAATGTGTTCTGGAGGAAAGTAGGGCACTGCTGCCTCGCCTTGCAACTTTACCAAAAACAAAACAAAAAAAACATAGCCAAATTGGGCCCAAGCGGGCTAGGCAGAGCCCGAGGCGCGTCCAGGAGGATTCTAGTTTATTGGGCCAATGGTCCCACCTTTCAAAAGAGAAAAAAAGCCTGCTAGCCCAACTGGGTTGGGCCAAGATGCTAGAGCAAACTGCACAACTCGGAGCAATTCTTATTCATGCTCTAGTTTTGAACAACAAGGGAAAATAAAGAAAAGAAGTTAAAAGAACATACAATACATGCAGCATTTTTCTCTAAGTTTTCTGCTCTTATAGATGTGTTTTTATTTCATTAGTAGTACCACATTCTTTGATAACTTTATGGTTTTTACACTTGCCGAAATTTTAGTGTTTTGTCTTAGGGTTCTTTTCTCAGTTGTGGAGATGAGAGAGGAACAAAGTGGAGTACCTCTACATAAAACTTGTTCGAAGTTTCAAAATTAAAAAATATGCTTAAATGAGTTAAATCTCATTAGTTACATGTAACCTTAAAACTTCCTTTCCAACCAGTAGGATTTAAAATACAAGTATTTCGAAATTATTATTTAAACAGTTTGCGCATTGACTATCAATTCTAGTTTGGTGTTCATAGAATCCATGGTTTTGGGTCACCTTGTAGTTTACTCTAGATGCATTCATGAGATCCTATTGACTATCAATTGTAGTTTGGTGTTCATAGAATCCATGGTTATGGGTCACATTTTAGTTTACTCTAGATGCATTCGTGAGATCCTAAATGTTGTTAGGAGGAGCGTCACATTTTCTTATGTGGCCCTTGTACAATTGTGAAAATGATGAAACCATGGTTATGGGTCACCTTTTAGTTTACTCTAGATGCATTCGTGAGATCCTAAATGTTGTTAGGAGGAGCGTCACATTTCCTATGTGGCCCTTGTACTATTGTGAAAGAAAATGTGGCCTTTGTACTATTGTGAAAATGATGAAATTGTCTATATTTAAAGAAAACATGGTTAGTTTCTCTCAATATTTCATATGTAGATTTTTTCTTTGTACTAAACATTACAACTTCGTGAGTCGAACTCACAGCTCTTATTTATTAAAGGGAGATTATGCCGCTGGACCAAGTAATATTTGGCTCATATGTAGATCTTGGTCTTGATCTTAATTCAATCTCTTTAAATAACACAAAGAAACTGAAATTGTAGTCATGATCACTCATGTTCATATTGAAAGTAATGAATATATATGGCACAGATCAAATGATTCGATGGTAATGAATATAGATGGCACAAAACAAATGATTCAATCACGCAATATATGCCTCATATTCTCACAGAATTGCCATGAGATCAATCACCACCCTCATCACTTTTTTTTTTTTTTTTAAATTTTATTAATAACTCACACATGTCAATGAGATTTGAACCCATGACCTCAAAATTGTCAGTTAAACACCTATTTATTATTAACTTGTTCTACTAATCAGTACCAGTGTGTAAATTAGTTACCATAACACGTAAATTTTTGGAGATTACACTCGTAAAAACATATCGATCGAATAATGAAAAATCTCACATCAAGATAGAAAATGACCTCACCATTCACCACTGAAAACCTCTACTTGTCTTTGGAACCTTTTGAAATGAAAAATTGCAGCTATTCCAGGTGACACCTTGTTTGGTGTTTACCTAAACTAAGAATCTACTGATGCTTGTGTTAAGTTCAAGTTCATCTAGTCAAATCGTTACTTATGTCTGGTACCTCCTAGAAGTAACAGAAATGAAACAATGACCGTCCACTTAATATTACTGTTAAAGAATCATGGGAGCACTAAAATTCTAAATCAATCAAACCAGATGAGCCTAACTAATTCATATGGTATGATAATTCGATTAGGTTTTGGAGAGGTTGGTGGGATTTCTACTGACCTCAACCCTCATACCTGTACTTTGAATCCAATACTTGAAGAGAATGACCTTAAATTGCTGCAATCCAATTCATGCAAGACTTTGTTTAAGTCACTAAACTACATTATGTTAGTCTATTTGTTATTTATTTACAATTGTGGTTAGGTCAGCTAAGTGATCCACTATTTACCTAAATTATCCTAATTATATTTCATGAAAAAGAAAGATTTGGAAACATAGTGGTTGTGATAAGTTGAAGTTGGTTAATTGTGTCTCAAACTGGGAAGGCTCATGCAGAATAATGATGTCAATATACAAGCATGGTTGAGGAAACCATCACCCGCTATAACTACTAAAGCTCCATGATAACTTTGAAACAAGCTAATTGACCAACAAAAATAACAAATTTTGATGGCTCAACCTTAACCACTTCAAATTCCTCTTTGATTTTCCTCAGAAGCTGTGGGGCTCAATTTCTGGCTGAAGCAGCATAATAATTGGATATTGTTGATGTTTGTTTCATAAACAGGCAAGAGTGAAATAGGGAAGTCTTAAGCAAATAGAAACAAGCTTAATTTGGTGGCTTGGTGCAGTCATAACCTTTGAGGAAAAGGAAAGGAATCGAACAAGGAGTACCAGCTATACCATGCAAAAGGGTTTCATATGAATTTCATAGAGGGAATAGTTGTTGTGTTTGTTGGATTTGGTTTAGATTGAGTAAATGTTTTGCAGAATAGAATTTTCTCTTTTGTAATGTATTAAAATCATTAATATTCAAGAACATAGCCTAGCAAGAAACAATTACAGTTGAGATGTGAAACATTAAATGATTAACAACTTGAAATTCATCAGCAGTAGTAGAGCAATCCAGAAAAAGGTTTCATAATAAGTTAATAAATCAAGTTCCACAACATCTTAAATGTTTTTAAAGTTCCAACACAGATGTGATTTCAGTTGTCTTCATATGAAGGATGAAGATGCCTTCATTATTACTACACAACATCTTTCTTAACTAATTCATTATTTGGGGCCACAATAATATTCATAACTTAGTGATTTAGTCAGCAGAATCAATCTTCCTATCTATAAATACTCCTCTAAACCAACATTATTTCCCACACTTAATCAGAGTTACAGAGTTCAGCAAGTTCTAAGAATGGCTCTTAACCTTGTATTCTTGAGCTCAATCCTCATCCTTTCAGTATTTTCTCCGGTGATCAATGCGCTGAGTTCGAACTATTATGACAAAGCTGTCCTAATGTTGAGCAACTCGTCTCCAATGCTGTCAAGAAGGCGACAGTTAACGATAAAACTGTCCCTGCTGCACTACTCCGGATGCATTTCCATGATTGCTTCATAAGGGTATGCATATATTTCCTGCAAGATAACTCTCACAGTTTAAATATACAGAATACAGATTAGATTATCTCAAACTCTTGCTTTTGTTTTCAGGGATGTGATGCATCTGTGTTGTTAAATTCCAAAGGAAACAACAAAGCAGAGAAAGATGGGCCCCAAATATTTCTCTGCATGCATTTTATGTCATTGACAATGCAAAGAAACAAGTGGAGGCTTCATGTCCTGGTGTGGTCTCATGCGCTGATATCTTGGCTCTAGCAGCAAGAGATGCTGTTGTGCAAGTAAGCTAGCAAACCTAGACGCTTATAAAAGAATAGGATATTACTATTTATCTTAATAATAAGTAAAAGACAATTACCTCACGAAGAATGTCTTGCCTTGCTTCTGACTGTAAAACTGCTCGTACAGTCTGGAGGCCCAAGCTGGAATGTGCCAAAAGGAAGAAAAGATGGAAGAACATCACTGGCTACCGAAACCAGACAATTGCCAGCTCCAACCTTCAACATTTCACAACTTCAACAGAGCTTCTCTCAAAGAGGCCTGTCCTTGAACGACCTGGTGGCTCTTTCAGGTAAACCAACCTCAACATTCCAACTGCAGTTATTTATATTTCATATTTCTAATTCCTCTACGAAGTGGAGAGTAACTTTTGACACATCTGCAGGAGGGCACACTCTAGGGTTCTCCCACTGCTCATCTTTCCAAAACAGAATCCACAACTTCAATGCCACACACGATGTTGATCCTACGCTGCACTCCTCCTTTGCAGCAAGCTTGAAGAATACATGTCCCATCAAGAATAGGCCTAAGAATGCTGGTGCCACAATGGATCCTTCAGCAACAACTTTTGATAATACATACTTCAAGTTGATCCTCCAAGGGAAGAGCTTGTTTTCTTCAGACCAAGCTCTGCTTAGTTTTCCAAAGACTAAAAATTTGGTTACTAAGTTTGCTAGCTCACAGCAAGCTTTCTTGGATGCTTTTGTGCATTCTATGATTAAGATGAGTAGCATTACAGGTGGACAAGAGATCAGGAAAGACTGCAGAGTAGTAAACTAATTAAAGGTCTCCTAGCTTATTGGTAATGGTAGTCAAGTGCAAGTCAGAAGAAAAGCCATCAAATAGGCTGGTTCTCTATAATTACCTTTCTTTATTTGAGAGAGTGTGAAAAGAAAGTGTATGTCTGCTGTGATTCTGTGGTTTCAATATTGTTGAAATAATTTTATTAAAACAAGAACATTTTATAAATACAAAGTTGGCTTGAAGGGCAACAAACTTTATTTTTATTCCTTTTATTTTTATATTGAAGCAGATTCCAAAGAATGCATCAACTCTGTGTCAACCAAAATTAGTTCAACACCATGCACTTAACAAAGATGATTACATGATGTTCATTACAGTCAAATGAACTTGCCGCAGCAGAATTTCAACAACAATAAGCAGCATGAGTGCAGGTCAGAGTACCCGGTATTACCATAGATATCCAAAATGCAAATGCAAAGCCATTATCTCAGCTTTGTTCACTGTCCAGAACAATTTCTGCCAATTGAAGATTTCCACTTAGCCCGGATGACTTGCACGAAGGCATAAATGAAAACGCGTCCAGAAGCTTTGTACACTTCAATCCCCATTTGACCATCAAGAATTCAATAAGATGATGCCCGCTGTACATTATCATAAGTATCTTCAGAGGATCATATTCAGACTTCAACCATTATCCAAAAACTCAAAGAATGTGAAAATACCTTCGATTGTGGTACGTTGTTATGAACACTGAACCAGGAGAATTCTGGAGCAGATATGCCACAGTTGCAAAGAGGTTATCAAAGGCTTAACAACACAAATAGAACCCACATTTAAGCTCAACTGCTCAACTTTATCATTTCACGAGCCAAAAGGAACACAATGGTAACAAGATACCTCGCGTCAATAACTACCTTTAGCATCATACAATACATCAGCTCCAAGAATAAATTTCGGATGTAAACTGAATATAGATGCATCCCAAACTCCCCATGTCAATCCCGCTACCTGGCAAGAAACCAGAACTAGACCTCTTAAGAAGAGACACACAACGAAGCTTAAAATATGAAAATATACAACTCTTGTTCAAAAAAACAACAATCTAAGCCGATCGAGCTATAGCATAATAGCTACATTACATTGCAGTTTGTTAAGTTCAATAACACTTCTCATGTTGCTCAGCACCTGCAGATACAAAACACAACAAGGCCTATGCAAGTTACTAGACAGAAGTAATACGAAAAATGACGAAAAATAAAGATCCTTTATCAATTTCATGGCTCAATTGAATTCATCAAACTAATAACACATTCTAAAAGAACCCAAAAACAACAAACTTTAAATTGAAACAGCAATACCTCCAGTCTACTGGACTCATCAGTAAGAGTGACGTCAGCGCCCACTTTGGCGGCAACCAAACCAGGCAATGAAGTCCCAGCACCAAGCTTGACAACAAACCCAGTAAGTAAATAAAACCAAAGCAGTAAACTTTTAACAAGAACAAGATATTAACCCGGATAAAAAAAACAGCTCAGTAAAAAAAATTCATTTACCTCAACCACAGCAGCTCCGGCAAACCGCAGCCTTTGCTGCCAAACATACTCCGCCAGAACTACACTGCAAGGCCACACGAACAGCCCATACTCTTCTTTTATATTCTGAAATCAAATTTCACAACAAAGATTAATACTTTCATAATTTCTCAGCTTAAACTCAAAAAAAACAAAAACAAAAAAAATCTCCTTACTGGATTACAGTAAAATAAAAATAAAAATCAGACCTCGATTATGGACACGGAGAAGTCCGGCTGGTCCGGGTCATCTCCGAAATGATGACGTGATATTGTCGTCATCTCCGATCCACTACCTTCCATCTCCGACATTCCGACCGCCGTTGCTCTTCTTCTCCGCAGAAGGCATTTATAATTACAGGCTGGTTGTAGGCCCAATGGGCTTTAGTTGACTAAGCCCAATAACGTTTTATCCAAACGAAAACCGAGAAATCCTCAGCTTTATTTTATTTTCTTTTTCTTCAGTTCAAAGTCATTGTTGCCCCTACGCATGTATCTAAGGGCTAAGTTTAAATTGTTGTAACTCTAAAAAAAAAAAAAACTGCTGTTGTAATCCGAAATAATCAATTATGAATATTAAACTATTTTTATGTTTAGTAAATATTAATTTTTAAAATGCTGTTAAGACAAAATATATTAATTTTAATGAAAAAAAATTTCGATTTTAATAACCCTAATTAGGCTCGCTCCCTTTTCCAGAGCTAAGAAGTCGAAACCCTAGGTTTCGTGGAGGAGCAATGGCGCCTTTCATATTTGCTTGTTTTGGACACCTCCGACGTCGGTCTTTAGGAGGCTAGTGTTATTCTGGTCTTCTCGCGACGTCTCTTCTTACGAGATCAGCGTTCATGCTTTTGGTTTTCTAAGTTGCGGCTCGTCAGCGAAGGCGTTGGCCTTATCCTCGGTGGTGTGCTGTTGGTTTTTTGGCGGTGGATTACATGCGTCAGTGATTCGAAGGCTCTACAGCGGTGCCTAGGTCGTAGAATAGCTAAGAAAGTAGATCGGATCCTTCTTGATTTGGCAGAGCCAGTAAGCTTGTCGTTGATTGCCAAGCCGGAGGTAGAAGAGACTCCTTACCTAGTCGAGTCATGGCGGAGGACAGAGGATGAACACCATAAGGAGACAAGGAGGCGTCTGCGGCAGTTTGGTAGGATTTCGACGATGGTTGGGGGGAGGCAGCCCTGGAGAACCCTACTTGGCATCTAACAAGTGAGCCTATGCGGGTAGGTGAGACTAGGTCGGGGCCTTGGCTTCGGTCCACCTCTCCTTCCTTTGCCTGGGCTTTTTCTGTTGGGTTTTTTTACGGCTATTCATTGCTATGACAGTGGATGGGTACACCATTGGGTCACTAGGCCCCAAGTCTTTCATGGTAGATGCGGAGAGTTAGGATTACGTTTAGGAATAGATTTTGTTAGTTTTGGATTGTCTGCTTTTTTGACTTAGTTTTGTATTTCCCTTCCAAGCATTAGCTTTAGCTAAATATAGAGCTTGTATCGGAGCTTGCTCCTGCCCGACCTAGCAACGAATGGCTTCAAGGCCAATGAAATATATCCATCTTTTAAAAAAAAAAAAAAAATCTAGTGTTTTAATGACATTGCTTCTAAAAGCAACCATGAGGTTGCATGTTGCTTCTAAAAGCTGCTGTTAAAAAACTAATTTTCTTTAATTATTAAATACTATAATCTAAAACTCAAAATAAAAACTGATTTCTTCTAAAAGCTGCTGTTAAAAAACTAATTTTCTTTAATTTATTAAATACTATTAAATCTAAAACTCAAAATAAAAACTGATTTTTTTTAAAAACGAAACTATACTAACGAGGCCTAATTTATCTACAGATATGTTTTGTATATGCGTGTTTCCGGTCTTATCCAGCCATATCCGATAACAAATTCGTAACTTAAAAGGCATCGGATACGAGCTGATATAGCCGGACATGGCCGGATACTGCCGGAAACGTATCCATATGTAAATCAGATGCATGGGGCAATATTGACTTTTCACCCCAGCGTTTGGCTTTTTCTTTCAATTCAACTTCTGTTTGCGCTTTCTGGAACCACCCCTAATCTTCTTTCTCTTCTTTTCTACTTCACTGAGTGAACTCGGAAGCTCTTGCCGATTCTCCAATGGCGCTTGCTCGCTACACCGTCGCGGTTCCTGTCGAACCCTTAAAGCAGATTAAGACTTCGATTCTGAAACCGTCTGCTTCTTCTTCTTCCGAGTCTCACTTTTCACTCTTCTTCTCCACTCGCAAGCCTCGAAGCGTTTCAATCTCTTCCGGAATCGGACGTAGGCTCAGTCACTTCCATGCTCCGGCGGCTGAGGCCGAGCCGCAGAAGTCTTCTCCGGCGAGTTTGGCCGCGGAGGCCTTCACTCATTTCAAGCACGTGCTTTTGCCGATCACCGATCGCAATCCCTATCTCTCCGAAGGAACAAGACAGGTAAATTCTCGTTTTTTACTGTTAACTTTTCACCGAGTTGGTTTCGGTGGTTTGGTTTTGTGGTTCATGCAAAAGTGTTGGGTTTTTGAACAGGCTATAGCTACTTCTGCTGCTTTGGCGAACAAGTATGGGGCTGACATTACTGTTGTAGGTATGGTTTACTGAACTATGAAAGCGCCATTTTCATTCTGTAAAGTTGTTGTTTGATACTATGTGTATAGGAATATAGGAGTTTCCTTTGTTTGCAGTTATTGATGAGAAGCAGAAGGAATCGATTCCGGAGCATGAAACGCAACTTTCGACCATCCGCTGGCATCTCTCCGAAGGTTTGTTTTCGTACTTTGATATGAAGGTTTATGTGGTTGATAATGTGAATTTGACGCATCGACATACACAAACACTATGTTCTCTAGGCAATTGTTGTAGTATGTGATGCATTTTTGTTTTACTTCTTTTGCTCAGGGTAAGATGGTAAGTAGATATTTATGAGTGAAAAATTGCATAGGGTTGCCCTTGAAAAAATTGATTAAAAGGCTTCTGGTTGATAACTCTATTGTTGAATGTAAGCTCTTGGGGAATATGGCCATAAAACATTTTTAAAGATAACGCACCTTTAGCTGAAATTTGATGCTTAAAGGTGTTCAAGTACTAATAAAAATGGGTTGAACCAGCAAAATTTGGTTAAAGTTGCACTGCGGATTCTTTTATTGGAGCACCAAACTCTGCCTACTTTTGTCCAAAAATATTCACTGTAGAAGATCTATAAATCATGGCCTCTTAATAAAAAGACTCTGATATGTACTATTGAGTAGTTAGTTAATTCCATAGAGAAATTGAACAGCATAAAACAAAGTGTTGGTCAGCTTTAATGACTATCATGACTGTCATCCTTGTAAGAGAATTCATCTTACTCAGTGATTGTGTGTTTGGATCAGTTTTGTTTAACCCTTCGTATGATTAATGATAGGTGGATTCCAAGAATTTAAGATGTTAGAACGACTTGGGGAAGGGGTCAACAAGCCAACAGCGATCATCGGTGAGGTTGCTGATGACCTGAATCTGGATGTAGTTGTCATAAGCATGGAAGCTATTCATTCCAAGCATGTGGATGCAAATCTGCTTGCTGAGTTCATTCCATGCCCTGTCATACTTTTGCCATTGTAACTGTATCACTTCTTTCCTTTTGGCCATTCATATGTAACTGTAACTCAAGGAATGACTCTTTTAGTAATGCCAGTTTCTTGTGACGGGTTCTTTGGCTTTGTAGTCTCGTCTATTCAGCAAAAGAATTAACATGGAATGTTTAGTTATTGTTGACCGTTGCCATGAAATGCATTGATTGGAATGCTTCTTTGATAATAATGCAGCTTTACCATACAAAGATAGAACACGATGATAGTTTTTATCACATTTGGTTGGGAGTTTTGCTTTGTTTTGTTTCAATTGAAGAGCTTGAATCATGGGAGATGCATGTTTACATTGAAACTTACGATTATGACTTATGAGCATGAGATCTGGTGTGTACAATGCCGCTCATGCTCATAGTGATTGCCCTTATATGTGTTTGAGTCTTGTATACACGAGTACCCTCATAGGCTCACACAAACAGTTTTCAGGATCTTTGGACAAAGAAATGCACAAGGAAATAACATCTGGCGAAGAACATACGAGTCTTCTCTTTAGTTCGTGGTGTTGTTGTAGAACGAACCAAAGGCTTTACTGCTTGATGCCCGCAGTACATGCTGGTTATAAGCTGCTGCTATCAGAGCTCCCAGGAATGGTCCGACCCAGAATATCCACTGCATACCGCCAGTAAAACTCATCACATTTTCATGGAAATGGGTTGTTCTAGCACTATAAAGTATATATTTCGTAGTAACTAGTAAGATTTAGTCGAGAATAAGTGTATGCATGCATACCTGGTCGTCCCAGACTTTGTCATTGTTGTAAACCACCGCAGCAGCAAAGCTCCTAGCAGGGTTGATCCCAGTGCCAGTAATAGGAATGGTGGCCAGGTGAACCATAAACACAGCAAACCCTATTGGCAATGGAGCCAATACCTGAACAAAAAAACATGTTAGAACCATATACTTTTATGGAAGTAACATTTCAGAGAGTTAAGGCAGAACTCACAGGCACATGGGAGTCGCGTGCGCTTCTCTTGGCATCTGTGGCAGAGAAGACGGTGTATACCAGAAGAAAAGTGCCAACTATTTCAGCTCCTAAAGCAGCGCCTTTGGTATAACCAGGAGCAACCGAGTTGGCACCACCTCCATGCGTGAGGTAGTAATGCTTCATCAAAGCTTTCACTAACCCTACGCCGCATATGCCTCCCAAGCATTGCGCAACCGTGTAAGCCACTGCTCTGAGCAGCGACACCCTCCTCGCAACCAACAGTCCGAAAGTCACCGCCGGATTGATGTGACCACCTGGAGCATATATTGTGTTACGACACTTTAATAACATAACATATCATACTGTTATATATAGGCGAATATTTACTTTATTCGATACCTGATATTCCAGCTGTAGAGTAAACGAGGACGAAGATCATGCCACCGAAGGCCCAGGCAATGCCAAGAACACCAACACCGTCACACTGAGCTGCTTCCTTCTTGTGTCCGATGACGGTGGCAACCGTGACATAGAGGAAGAGAAGAGTGGCAACAAACTCTGCTATCACAGCTCTGTAAAAGGACCAACGCTGAAGCTCTCCCAGCTCCAAGAGCGGAACCGGTGGTGGCTCTACGTAGTCCTTCCCATGCTGCTCTTCATGAACCTGCAAACCTTCTTCACTCACTTCCTTCAACATCTTCTTCTTCTCTTGGTTGAGCCAATGATCCTCTTTGTGTTTTATAGATACGAGGAATGAGCTAGCATGTACTGGCCATGGATTTAGTATATAACCATATATGGCGTAATATAACGTATGTAATACATTGCATGTTTGATTAGAAACTACGCAATTGCATAGTGGCTTCATATTTTGCATATATATATTCGTTGGATGCTCGTATAATAGCCAAGTACTGTGAGGATTAACAAATTTGTTCACTTGACTAGTACCTGTCAAAGTTTCCATCTATGTTTGTATCTCAGGGACCTTATATTTTGCATTGAGAATTTGAGATCTAGATTCAAGAAACTGTTGTTGCTTGTTGGATTTTGGGATTTTGTTTGTATATATGATCGATTTTAGTTTTTATGTGGATTATAAATTAATTTAAGAACACCAACAAGAGAAAGACAATGAATTGCTTTGAACGGTTAAATTTGTAATGCACATAAGCATTTTGAGTTTGCATAGCCTCATATTACTGCAAGTCTGCAATTGGAAATGGTTCAAATCAACTAAATGATCCAAACTGATTTTTTCCCCCTCAAATTCAACTAAATTTACAACTTAATTTGTCAGAACTTGAATTGTTGCCTAGTATCTAGAGAACTTAAAGTGTGTCTAGTTCAAATTCATCATCACCATGTGTAATGGTGAAGAGTCGAAGAGATCATGCTGTCTCATTCAATTCACATGAACTTGGCAAGAAGTGGAAGATCAACACTTACAAGTAGTTTCATACATTTTTCTAATTAGATATTTAGATGTTCTTCACATGTCATGCACCTATTGGCGGAGCTTAAAATTATATATATGTTATTAACCAAAGCATAAACTCATTCGAACCAACTTACAAAGAAGAAATACATATACAAGCTAAAACGTAGGGTTCCATGGTTCTCTTTGGTCTTCAAGTAGCTCATCCACAGTCGCATGCACCAATAAGTAACGTAGTAACTATTATTATTTTATTTATTTTTTCGATTCGATCTTCATAATTAAAATAAAATCTTTATCCGACGAAATGAAATCTCTAAAAGAGACGTAACCAATAATTGCAATCAATCAGATCCTAATACTATTACGCGCTCTGATAAAACATGAATTTGACGAAAAATGAAGGAAAAAATCGACACTTTCAATAAAAATCATAACGCTCACTGTTCGATCCGAATCTTCTCCTCGTTACTTCCGAATCCCAATTTTCTTCTCCTTCAACCAAAAACAAAAAACAAAAGAAAGTAGAAACCACACCAATCTAGCAAGATCTCCAGGGAGGATATCTTGCCCTAAATAGTGAGACATTACTTTCTTTGAAGCCATTCAAACACCTAAAATCTCAAAACCATGCTCTTTAGTGCACAACTAGTAGTAACAAGGTGGAGCAACCTCGTTGGACAAGACTCCTCCGATCCACGTGGAACTCCTAACCACAGCCAGAGTGGCTCAGTTAAAGTAAAAAGTAAAAAGGTAAGAAAACCTCCAGAAGCAGTAATCCGAATCCAAACCCAAAACGCAAGAGTGGCTCATCTTCAGTTGCGTTTTGGATGACCTAAAACACCCCCAAACTCACACCCTGAGGGGCAATTCCGTAATCTCGTGACCAATAAAAACCTTGCGCCACCCAGCAATTTGCCCAGGAAGAAACAAAAAACACACAGAAAAATAGAGAGAGAAAAATCCAGAGAGGCCTCTCCTTCTCTCTCAGAGCTCTCTCTCTCTCTTCTTCTTCGCTGCGATCCGATCGCCCCAAAACTTTGGAAACCCTAATTTCCCCGTACATTGCTCTAATCCCTAATTAGCTCCCCATTCTACCTAACTCTCCCCCGGAAATTTTGATCGCTCTCTTCCCGTTTTGCCCTTCGTCCTCGATCAAAACTCGTCGACTCTATCCCAAACCCTAATTTTCTGGTGTGTTTTTGTATCGCCATGGCTGCGATTAACGCCGGCAACAAGAACAGCCCCGAAACGACGGCTCCGGTTGCGGCGGTTCAGTCGCCGCGTGGCGAGAGTGTCAGCAGTCCGCAGTCGCGTAAGGCGGCGGCGCCGTGGACGCAGATTTTGCGGGGAGAATCCGAGCCGATCGTGGCCGCGGCCGCTCCTTCCTCGCCATCATCGACGGCTGTGATGACTGAGCAAGCTGCGGCGGCTTCTTTCTCGGCCTCGTCTTCTTCGTCTCAGTCTAATTCGCCATCGCCGACTCCGGTGGGGGAGTCAGTGGGTGAGGGCTGGGAGAATGGGAGTGGGCTCAACGGCAATGCAGGTAAGAAGCCAGCTTGGAACAAGCCGTCGAATGGAGCCGAGGTTGGGCCGGTAATGGGAGCTGTTTCGTGGCCTGCTTTGTCCGACGCTCGGGCTTCTTCGACTAAATCGTCTACTGAATCAGTGAGAGGTGTAGCCGATGCGCCTTTGTCCGTCTCCGTCACGCAGGTTTCTTCCTTGCCTTATTTCTGGTCTTGTTTGGTTGCTAATGGATTCAGGAGTTAAGAAAAGAATGATATTTGCGGAACTTGATTCAAGTTTTATGCTTTTCTTGCTTTGTTTGAGTTGTTGGTTATGATCACGGTCAGTCAAGAATGCATCTTTTGCTCTACTTTTACTAATTGACATAACTGATCGACATACATTGTTATTGTTGTTCTTTACTTTGCTGCAAAAAAAAAAGTTTGTTTGATTGAATGACAATCTATGTGTTGAGATAGTGAGGCAAGTGGAAGAACAAAGACTTAGAATATGCGGTACTAAAAGAAACTGGCTTGTTGTTATGTACAATTGTTTCATAGACACAAGACAATGTCTCACTCTCCAGTTGTTTAGCATAGTACTCGGAGGTGGATTGTATTTAGATTTTGCACTGTTAGCATGTTCCCTGTCATGGTTTTATAGTCATACATACATTTATAGATCACTTGATATGTGTGTTAGGGGGCTGGAACCGCAACTATCTCATCACCGAAACAAGTGATTTCTTCTTTGACTCCAACTCATAGTGGACCCGCTCGCCAGAGATCGATGAAACAAAGAAATAATGCCGGTGCATCCTTTAATGGTGGCGTTCCCCATCATCAAATGCCAGCTGGCCAAGGTGTTGAAGTGACTCCAAATAACCCTTCACCAAAAGAACATAGCCACAGGAGTCCGTTTGGGTCACAAACTCAGAGTACCAATGAGCATCCACAACCACGTAATTCCTTAAGGAACCGTATTGGTGGTCCGCATCCCCGTGGAGATGGTTCTCACCATCACAACTATGGCGGCAGGCATCAGGACCGCGGAAGTCAAGATTGGAACAATCATCGAAATTTTAACAGCAGAGACAATCACATGCATCCTCAGAGAGTTTCCCCTAGAGGAATGAGGCCAACTCATCAAGCACCGGCACCCCTAACTGCTCCCCCGTTTTTCCCCAACCTATGAGGTCTTTTGCTGGTCCCATAGGGTTTGGTGGTAAGCACCACTTCATGTTTAGATTTAACCTGGACGCCTTTGTTCGTTTGTTCATGAAATTATGATACTTCATATTTAGATTTAACCTGGACGCCTTTATTCGTGTGTTTATGAAACTTTGACACTTCATATATGGATTTAACCTGGATGCCTTTAATCACGTGTTTATGAAATTATGATACTTTTCAGATTTTCAAGGATCACTGGTGTACTTTCATCCAGGACATGATCCTTTAGTACCATTTATGGCACTACCACAGCCTCCCTTGAATCTTGTACGTCCAGATCTTCAGCTGCATGCTAAGATTATTAATCAGATAGACTATTATTTCAGGTACTTGTTTTCCTTTTTGCTTTTTAATATAGGTCTTATGATTGTCAGCTTTCATTGTATATCACTTGGTAACAGTAACTGCTCTTGCACTTCATACTCATTTATTGCAGTAATGAGAATTTAATTAAAGATACTTTCTTGCGGCGAAACATGGATGATCAGGGATGGGTTCGTATTAAGTTAATAGCAGGCTTCAACAAAGTGAGTTTTTGTTTTTGTTTTTTTTTTCTTGGACTTATTTCCTCTAATGGATTTTGCTTCCTGTGGGGTAGTTACATGGTTATCTCTGTGTGTTCAAGATTAAGCTTTACATCTCTGTGTAATCATGTGTAAATAAACATTCAAAATCAGATAAAGGATGGAAACACTTTTATGAAAATTATTTCTAGTCTTATCCTACCTTGTTTTCTGCCCTTCATGGCCTTTCCTTATGCCGCATGGATGCTTCATGCAGAATTTATTTGGGTATTTAATGATCCAAATGTCACCTATTTAGGGTAATCTAGGCTTAATGCATCACCTTGTACCATTTGCTAAAAGATGTTACATTTAACTGACCTTGTTACATGCTGAAACATGTGGCCCTTTCATGTGAAACATTTTATCTCCTCGTGGCTTAGTACAATCTGTTTTGTTATTACGGGAGGCTTGATATCAATACTATGAGCCTTGTTGCCTATGAAGTTGTAGGACATATTGCCCTTTTTTGATGAGTTTATATGAGTTATATGCATATGTATATCAGATACATTTACTCATAGTTCCACTGCACATACCAAAGTATTTTCTTTATCTTGCTACAAATTATTTTTCCCAGTTTCAAATAGTTAACAGTCTGTCTTTTCATTTGTCATAGAAATGTATACTTGGATTATGAATATATGGATATGAATATATAGATAACGTATAAGCTAGTCAAATGAATCAACTTTGGCAGATTAACCCTCCAGTCTGAACTTTACAAGTTACATAGACTAAATGTCCATTTTTACTCCCTATACAAAAGCTTGTTAGATTGTTATTATCATTAGACTGGTGCATTACAAGTTTTTTTTCATAACAAGGGAATGACGTCAGTTAGGGAGAGAGGGGGGGGGGGGGGGAGACGTATTTTCTACAGGATATTAAGTGGCTTGTGGCTAGCTTTAAGCAGTTTCTTCATTGAGTCTTGTTTATACCAAAATGGCAAACAAAAGGAATATGACCTTAGGGTCTTGCACACTTCCTGTCTATTTGGCTTACACTTTCTGTAGTATAGTTCTAGTAATTATCCAGAAGCACAAGATTGCTTTAAAGACGAGAGTCGAGAGCATTTGCAAAGAAAATTTAGACTTTATTTATCATCCAATTAAGATATTAGTGCATCTGAAATCAGGAAAGCATTAATGATGTCAACTCTTGTGCATTATGCATTTTAACATTGGTGCTGGTTGTGCTTTTGCTTTAAATATCTTTCCAGCAACCAAGCAAAGTCATTTTTTATCTGCTTCTTTTTCAGGTTATGAATCTGACAGACAATATCCAGATCATATTGGATGCTTTGAGAATGTCAAATGTGGTAGAAGTAGATGTACAGGTAGTTTTGTAATCCATAATTTAGATGTTTGATGCGATCATGCAATTAAGTGTTTTATGTTGTTTTGATGTTTATAAGAAACTATTTACATGTTTCTAGTAAGATAGCATACTGGTAATGTTGGAAGGTTGTGCTATGGTTTAGGGTGATAAAATAAGGAGGCGCAATGATTGGATGAAATGGGTAATGCCAGCTGCTCAGCCTCCTACTGTTTCAAGCTCTCAGACCCTTGGTAAATCCGGAAATGAAGTGCTATCAGCTCATATCCAAAGTATTTCACTCGATGAGAAGACTACTAACAACAACAATATTCAGAACAATAGCCAGCCGCCGCTGTCCTCTGGTGATGGAGCAGGTCAATTCAGTGTTCAAGGAGGTGCAGATCGCTCTATTTCAGCAAGAAATTAGAGTTGAGCAGACGTGCAAGAGTGCACATACTTTAAAGAAAAATGAACTGTTGGGAAAGGAAGGTGTTTGAAAGACAAATATGGTGAATATTTTTTTAAATCTTTTTTCCTTTTTGGAAATAGTAGTCATGCCGAGGCATGATGAAACTTGCTTTCTTGCCTGGCAAATAGAAAGAAAAAAATTTAATTGGGGAAGAGAATTATCTTGGAACAGAAGCGCAAGTCTAGTTGTGCTGAAGGTTGATGACTCGAGCTTAGGAGTTCATTGGGATTTCTGTACTATTTTGGGGCAGTTTCAATGTTCACTAGATTTAAATCTTATGGTGGCACGTTTGGTGCTTTTGTTCTGGGAAATTTTGCTGTCCTTTTCCCCGTACGCTGCCCTTTTACATCTTTGGGGTCAGACAACTTCCAGATTCAGGAGGAGAATGTGACTTTGTGCGAAACGGATGGTGGTGTGGGTGTCCAAGTTTGTCCGGCGTGTCTCCGCAGTCTGAGGGGCGCGGCGGCCCTTGCAGGGTTCCGCTGCTTATGCTTACAGCAAAGTTGTCTTTCACTGATGGCATGATCGATCATCTTTCCTTTTATTACCTCACATATAAGTTATCTTTAGAATTATATCGATACATATTTATACTACATCATTTGCATAAATGGTTCCTGGTGGAACAGACCTGATATCTTCCCAGGTCAGAACTGGATGCGGGTGGTTTTGTTCTTTATGTTTTATTGCCCATCGGAGCTTGTGGACGTTACTCGGAAGTCGGAACCAATTTGAGCTTTATTTGAACTTTAATTAATGGTAGATGATATTATCAATATTCTTGGAGATGATCCTTTCTAAAGTTCTAGTGCTTGCACATCGTGAATTGATTGATATCAGGATGCGACAGTGGGAAAAAAAAAAAACACAATGATAGTCGTCTTTAAGGTACGGAAATTATCTTGATCATTCAACGATATAATTACCCTTGAAATGATTTTCTCTATGTCAGTAATTTTATGTTTCTAATGGTTGGCAATAAAATAAGTGAAGTGTAATTCACATACTCAAAATTGTAATTCACACACCTATTTTTTATTTTTAGTAACTTAAATTTTATCATTAGTGATTTAATTCTTGTCTTTATAAAAATGTTTACTAAAAATAGAAAGTGGATGTGTGAATTATAATTTAGGATGTGTGGATTTAACATCCCTCTTTAAAATAACTCAATTCAAAAATACGGAAAATAATATTTAAGATACAAGGCCACGAGACGTTAACAAAATTAATTTTTTTAAAACAACACGCTAGGGTGCATATGCGTCTCTCCCAATCCTGCTCTCGAAGTCTAGGATTTGCAAATTCACCCTCGTCTGATGCTCTGCGTCAATGTAGGCTAGCCTCGTCGTTGTTATGGTGCTGCAGCCTAGGTGAATGTTGATCCAATAGTGTCGGGTGCTCTGAGACGAGTTTCACTCGAAGTTCATTCCAGACAAGTTTTGGCTTGGTTTTCTCGCTTCTAGCACTGGTTATTTTGTGCTCCTCAGCCGACGTGATGTGGTTTTTAGTCGATTTAGCTGGCGGTACGACGCGACGGTTGGGAGCTAGGAAATGTGGTGAAAGTGGCAGCGGCTTGGATCAGTGCGGCTTGGGTCGAGGCGACGGGTAGCAGCACCAGTTCTGGCAGTGTACAACTTGTTATATGTACGTGACAGGTTGCAATTGGGCTGCCATGTTGGGCTTGAATTGGACTTGCCTTTTGGCACAATCCCATGCTTTCAGCTTTTAACAATAAACTCTGGTTATTAGGAACCTAGAATTTCTACGCCTCTGGCTTTGTCCCGCTATCTCTACGTATTTGATTGTGTAATAAGATTTTCTATTTATTTGTACAAATGTTATATACTACGGAAAATTCTGCTACGCCAAATTTTGTAAATTTTATAACTAAAAATTCAACCAACCACCACCCCTTGTTGGACATTTTCCTTTATTCATAAGACATGCTATAGCGAACGGTATAGCATACAAACCTTATATACTACTACTATTTTGTTGTAATGATCTATAGCGACTTGTGATGCACTATATTGACACCCGTTTGAGGGGAAAACTAAAAAACAGATAAAGGCCAAATCTCATATGCTAACCAAGTCTTTCCTCATAATATTAGATAACTTGATAGCCAAAATGCCCGTGGATAATATTTCTAAAACCTTGGTCAAATAGCCCTAATTCCAGTTCTCAACTTCTCATCGCAATTAGGCATTCAAATATTCAATAGGGAGATGAAAAAGTACTTACAGTTTGAATCACCATTGACAACTCTTTTCAATTAGTTAATTAACATGATAGAATCTAGAAACTTGGGGCATTGCTTTTGTGTACGTATCCCCACATTGCAGATGAGATCTTTTGTATGCCTAAACCCTAACTTTATTTGTTTTTCATACTATGTCTACAAAATTAGCTGCAGATGTAATTGTATAACGGATTTGAGTATTGTTTAGTTCCAATTACCAGCTATATAGTTGCGAGGATACAAATGAGAGTTGGAGAGAAGGAAATATATTGTTTAGCACTTGTTCTTCTGCTCTCTTTTTTTCTTGGCTCTTGTTCTTCTACTCGTTCTTGTTCGATCTTCAATTTTGTTATTCTTGTTCTTCTGTTTTTCTTTTGTTATTTTTTCTTTGTTTTCTTTAATGAACAAAAGTTTAATGTAATTATAATTTGAAACAAAATTATGTAATACCATGTCATTTGCCATGTCAGCTTTTTATTTGTTGACATCACATTCATAGTTAATCTAAACCATTGAATGTTTTAAGATCTAATGACTAAAAACGTGTGTAAAAACTTGTGTAAAAATGATGTCCCTTGAACCGGATCCTTTTTTTTTTTTGAGGAGCAGCAAAGTCATTTTTGAGCACAGAATATCAAATTCTCATTGTTGAACTAGTAACAAAACAACAATTTCTAGAAGACTAAAATTAAAACAGAAAATGAAATAGAGTGATAACAAAGTCATTAAGATTATGGTATGAGTTAACAAAATTTAAAAAAAAAAGTATATAAATAGAAAAAAAGTAAAACAAATATAAAGAAAAGAAAAATGGAGAAAACCTGAAATCATCTTTGAAAAATTAAGAAATTACATAAAATTAACAACGTTACTAACATCATGTACTTTTATAATTATTTTAAAGTAACGCATCGTTTGTCATGCAGCGTTCTTACAATTTCCCTTTCATGGTCCGGGTATCATCATAACCTCTTGACCGATAAGCACAAAATTGCGTCGTGACCTTCATGTGTCTTGGTCCCCCTCGGATGAAGATAGATGATAGAAACTTCAAAACCATACAGTACTTTCTTGTCGTGACTCGAACTACAGGAAAGTCCTAACCTCAAAAACTACTTGCTTAAACTTTAGTCACAAACATAATCACTTGCTTAGTACACATTAGCCAAGTGACAAGGAACCCAACAACCACAAGAAAATGCCATCAAATAGTGACAAAGAGGGCCTTGATGGTCAATTTTTATGGACCACGATGGCTACAGTTTATACTTGTCAACTGCCATGGTCTCTTGGCCATCCATCATTGGTTTTAATAGTTTGTTCAAGAGAATTTTGAGGTTGTGAATGAGTGGAATGTTAGGAACATGTGATGTCTATGAAAGTGAAGCACAAGATGGAAAACAAAACACAACACAAGACCCACCAAAACTAAGTTCCTGCTAGTTAGGAAATAGATACTACTACCGCTGCTGCTGCTAGTTTTCATAAAAAGAAAAACCACTACATATATACATAACATCCTTTACATTAGGGTCTAAAAGCGGCATTACTTCGTACAAACAATGCCGATTAAGGCGAATTAGGCACTCCATTGATAGTGATTGCCATATTCTTGCTAGCTTGGCTACTTGAAAACTTCTACATGTAGAAAGGTTGTAGTACTACTAGACTACCCTAATTACTCTAAGTAGAAACAGACCTCGCAGGGGAAAATGAGGTACTCAAATTCACCGAGCTCTCTCAAAATGGTGCTGTTGATGATCGATTCAGACCGTGCTTTTTGGGTAGTTGAGAAGCTGCTGCATCACTTAACTGCATTACGCAAAAACCAAAACACAATAAAGAAAAAGAACCAAAAAAAAACAAATATTGTAACAATGGCTAGCGCAACAGCTTCTTAACCTGTTCATTCTCTCTTCTCAGCCTCTCATTCTCTTCCATCAAAAGCTGAATCCTAATCTCCAGGTCGTTCGTGTAAGCCTGTAGCAACCAGAAAGAGAAGAGCTTCAAACAAAAGTGAAAACAATTTCACACACAATGAATTACAGGGAGAGTAACGTTGATGTCGTGGGTTCAAAAACAAAACAAAACGTATTATACCTGCTTCCTTGCTCTGGATCTTGCAGCAGATTCTCTATTCTTGATCATCCGCTTGTGCCTCCGATCTCCTCCTCCGAAGTTGCTACGATCATCAGGTTCCGGCAACCTCTCATTCCCGTAGCCAAAACCCGACGGCATAACCAACCCAGGAGAAGGAGAAGATTGGCTTCCGAGACCCTCAAAAGGGTAAGCACCATTGAAAGATTTCTCGGAAACAGTACTAGTATTGGGGTGGTTGAGGTTGACAAAAGGCCTAGTAGTATTGAGATTCTCAATACAGAAGAGCTGAAACTGATCAGAGTCCATATGGTTCAAGCTCAGAACAGTGGCTGGGGGAGGAGGAGGAGGAGGAGGAGAGTTGAGAGTGACGTGGTTGTTGTTGTGGTGGTGGTGATCAGGTGTGGGGGAGACCACATTGGCAAAGGGCCTAGCGAGAAAGTCCTGGAGGGTCATGTTTCTGAAGTTGGGGCTGTTGTTGGCGTTGGAAAGCGAGGCGAGGTTGATGTCTTTCCAGACCTCCTCCATGGTTCTGCTTCTTGGGGTTGCCTGAGAGAATGGAGAAGGGGGTGTTGTGGTGGAGGAAGACCAGGAGGATGAGTTGTAGCGGGTTTCTTCACTACCAGTTGAGGACATCATTGAATCAGAAGAGAGGTCTTAAAAAGTGAAGAAAGAAAGAGAGGACTAGAGGGCATGTGTGTGCGTGTTTCACTGTTTTGAGCGAGTGTCTGGAGAACAGTTTGAGTGAGGGCGAATGAGATTTAGCACTACTTAATAGTAAAGATTAACAGTCTTGGCCTTCACTGTTGTTGTGTCTTGTGTGAGGGTTTTATTTTTATTTTTTTGAAGCAAATTTTTAGGGTTCTATAGAGTCTATTAGCATTGAGGTTAAACAAATAATACACGTCGAGACAAACTAAAGTGATCTAAATATTAAGTTTGTCTGACCGTTCAATCATTTCTTGTCTCGTATAATATTTAAATTAAAAAATAAATGTTGCTTATGTATTTTAGTTTTTCATATGTAAAATATAAATATACATAACTTTTTTAAATCTTTAAATCGTGATTGATTAACAATATATTGTATGATATGACCGCCTCATGAAAATCTGTAAGTTTTGATAGATTTGGACATTAGTTGGGTTGAAGCATTATGGTTCTCACCTCTACGAACTTACCATATTATTGATGAATAATGAATATGATTTTTAGAAAGATATATGCCGTGAGAATATGTGAAGGAGTGCCTGTCATTCAACAAAATGATAAGTTAGTCCATCCGAATATGCATTATGGACTCTTCAGCGTAACAACTCTAATTTGACATTATCAATAGCCTCCAACCAAACAGGTGAGTGATGTCAAATTTAACACATGGAAATGACATTGAAGGGAGGCAATGTCAAATCTGACATTAGAGAAAGGTAATATCAAATCTTTTTTTTTACTCACTTATACTCGTTCAAGTAGTATGCACACCATGTATTTTTTTTTAAATAATTGTGTAATGCATGGTAAATATTCAGATTTGACATTTTCATTAAAGATGAGATTAGCCAAGAAAGCAACTGGAAAGCATATATGGTGAATCGACCTTATTTGGTATTGGAGATCAAGAGTCAACACACCATTCTTGTTCTTCTTCCTGTCCTTTTTTTTTTTGATGTGAAATCCACGTCTTAAATTTTTTTTTTTTAACTTAATTTTTTGTTTAGAGTAACTTTGTCTTTTTGTGAATGTGTTAGTAAAAAAAATAAAATTATGTGTGGATTTTAGTTTATGGTGTGTGGATTTTACAATTTTTTTTTTTTTTTTGGGAATTCCGAACTATAATAGCCAGCAACGCTCCAAGAAGCATATATGTCAGTTTCTGCACTCCTCTCTCACATAAACAGAGTATCATATTGCTCTTTCCACTACGCTAATAATTCAGAAACACAGAAAAGGGTTTCTATCTCACAAACCAGGTCAAGACACCTGTTATTGTTCCTGGGATAATTTGTTGCATCTGCAGTGTGGCCTATTGGACTCATCTTCTCTGCAATCAGTAACCTAATCCTGGCCCGTAGTTCTGTTTGTCTGTGTGTGTTTGTGTATCTGACCAAGTCATGGTGTATGTTTAGACTTTTACATCCTCTGTAGTTATTTATGCGGCGAAGTTTAATCGAAAGAGAGGTTAGATCCGCTTCATGAATGCAGAAAGTGAATGGAACCAGTTGTTTGTTTGTTCATTATCAGCAGATTATGTTTTCAGCATACAGCTTAATACAAAGAATTTTAAGGAGTGGTAATTTCAACACAATATTGGTTCCAAATAGAGAAATCGCTTTGATGAAAATCATGTAGTTTTTAGAAATGGAGACATGGAGTCCCAAAGCCCTGATTTTGTAGAATGAACTAGGAACATTAATCGGGTTTAGTTATGTTAAAATAAAACATGAAACTTCATGTCATAGAAGTATAGCTATCACACAGTTGTGTCCAAACTCATTGAACTTACTGTAATTAACTCCCTACTGTTCTTCAAGAAGACGATTTGGTTAATATGAGTTATTATGTTTATATCAGGATTCTATTCGACATAGAGAAGAAGTTACAAAACAAGAACTTTACCGTACTCGGATTATTATTGTATTGCGAGTTTGAGTTCAAAAAAAGAAAATTTTAAGAACAGTACATTACAAATAATCCACTCTTAATTTTTGCATTTCAAGTTTCAAAACAATTATAAAGATACCAAACTTCTAATCTCAACTAAAATATATACATGTCGTTATGTCTTCCGTTATTTTGTGTGTTTTCCGTTAAAATTTGAGGATAAATTCGTCACTCTCTAATTTAGCAGTAATAAATTATTAAAATTAAGAATTACTAAGGAAAAAGAAATAAAAAAAATCCAATTCTTATTACTGAACTAGTAATAATTTTTTTTTTAGAAGCAGCAAAGTCATTTTTGAGCAAAAACCCTAAGAGACATGTTCTCCTCTCTGCCTCTCGCAAGAGAGTTTTCTTGACGCCGCTCAAACTTGATTAACGGTAACTTTGCACCTTCGATTGTATGGGGAGCCTTTCCTCTTCTCTATCGTTCAACTTGTGGTGGTGACGACGGGTTAGCTCGACGACATCTCCTAAACCAAGGCTCTGGCCTTATTCATCTTATTGTGAGTGTTACTGGTGGGTTAACAAACCCAGATCTGATGTTGGGTAGCTATGACTTTGGATCGATGCGGGGATCTTTGTGCACAACGGTGGACAAGTTGATGTTGCCGACCATGGATTAGATCTTCTCCTTCTCTACGATGTCAGAGGGAAGGGTGGTGGTGTAGTGGCGGCTATGGATGGGGCTGGTATGGATGCGGCTTATGGTCTCTGTTTCAAGGGGTGGGTACGCCAGCGGCGTGGCTTGGTCGCGGTGGCAACGGTGAAGATGAGGAGAAGGCGGCTACTTTGGTCTCCTTCTTGGCTCCTCTAGGGTTTGGGCTGGTTTGGGCCTGGGTTGGATCAGTTAGGTTTCTCTCTGTTGGGCCTTGGCTTTTGAGATTGGTTACGGGCTTTGTTTGGCTGAAGCTGTTGTAGTGGAGATGGGCTAAGGAGGTAGCAGAAGGGGTGAGTGAATTCCACTTCTGCTATAGCACCCGCTTTATTTTGATTAGGAGACCAACATGAAGATAAGAATTTTGATGTTACAATTTATTACACTTCAGAGTTTTAATCTTCTTGTTTTGGTTTTATCTTCGTAAAAGGCGAGTGTACTTGGAGTGAGTGTTTTGATACGTTTGTGTGAGGAGTACTAAGATAGTTGTTCTGTATGATGTCTTTTTATGACGGCTCTTTGGGCAAGTTATTATTGTACTGCTGCGGCTAGCTTCATTAATGGATGACCTCTCTTTAAAAAAAAAGAAGTCATTTTTGAGTATAGAATATTCAATTCTTATTGCTGAACTAGTAACAAAACAACAATTTCTGGAAGACCAAAATTAAAACAGAAAATGGAATAGAGTGATAGAGATTATGGTATGAGTTAACAAAATAAAATAAAAAAAGTGGAGAAAACTCAAAATCACCTTTTGAAAATTAAGAAATTACATAAAATTAACGACGTTACTGACGTCATGTACTAAAAATGTGTTGTAATTCTAATGTCATGTACGTTTATGATTGTTTTAAAACTTAAAACATTAAAATTAAGAATAAATCATTTATCATATATTGTTTTTATAATTTTCCTTTCGCACAAGAACTATAATTGCTTATCCAGAAAACGAGACCAACCGCAACCATTAGCATTTCACTATTTCACCAGCTAGTACTGTATATTCGATTTAACATTCTTAACAACCAAACGAAAACAGTGTATGGAGTTGAAGAAACTCTTTTCTCTGTGCCATCTAAAATTGGAGGGAAACAAGCATGCCCTAGTTGTTCGTTTCAGTGTGTGAGAGATCGTCCAGTCGTCTCTCTTTAATCTGCATTGTACAAGACATCTGTCAGCACTGTATTGCTCTGACCCAAACTCTTTCACATCTTTTATGGCTTTTTATGGTCCTTTTTTTTCTCTGTAAAATTAAGCCCTACCCACTCCCTGCACTGTAAAGCATATGCCTTTCAATCAGTCACTCACTAATTTCTTCTTCCAATCAGACAGTAATGTACATTGTACCATCCCTACTTAACCCTGTTCCCAAAATGAAAAACAATACCACCAAAGACCAAACAATGGAAACCCTATTCACCAGTCAGACTCACTCTCTCTCTCTCTCTCTTTCTTTCTTTATTCTGAAATCTGAACTCTAATCGAGTTCTATCCCGAGATCTTTGTATATGACAATCTCAAAAAAAAAAAAAAAAACTTGTTTATGCACTAAATCTCGGTTGGATAAAGGGTTTGTGGGTTTTACATATTAAACAAGAGAAATTTGTCTGAATGGTATACGAATTTTTTCGTTTTATAAATTTTAGTATATTAAGTTTTAAAAATATTATAACGGTATTTTATGTTTTCATCTGATTTAAGATTGGTATATATAGCTATTAAGATGACCAATTTACCTGTAAGTTCTCTTTTTTTCTTAGTTTTTTTAATTTATTTTCATATTCAAGAAGAGAAATTGATCAAAACGGTATACGAACTTTATTTCTAAGGAGAGAAATTGATCAAACGGTATACGAACTTTATTCCTAATAAACTTTAGTGTCTCAAGTTTGGAAAATATTAGAAGTGGGTTTGTTGAGAAAGGTGTCGGAGTACTGAGATTTTGGGTGAGCAGAAAAAAGAAAGTCTATTTCAGCAGATTTTTGCTTCGGCACCACCACCATCATCAATAATGGCGTCTTCATTCTCACTCTTCCACTCCGCCACTGCCTCCACCGCCGTCGCAGCTCCTAAAGAGTTGTTGCCCACGGTTTAAGATAGAGTCTGAAATCGACCTAAGGAGTGATGCCCCAATTTCTCTTTCGTCGGGTTGAATCTGCAGAAGTTGACGTCCGTCATGGAGAGCATGGCCCGTGACGGTCAGCTAGCTAACTCCAAGGGTCCGAGTTTCTGCATTTTAAAAAAAAATAATCACTTTGTATTATCTGAGGAAGACAAGGAAGAAAGAGAAGAAAAAAGAGAGGGTAAATTAGTATTTTTATATTCTGAAGTGCCAGCTGGCAGACGACGTAATAAATCTAACGGCGTTAAGTACTAAAGTTTAGTCGAGGTCATGACTTTATTACCTTTCT